>JARYMX010000293.1:32500-36545 GCA_030169165.1 Centaurea solstitialis | reverse complement strand
AAGCCTTGGTGCCTTGATCGGAACAAGCCAAATCAGGCCATGCCTTGGTGCCTTGATCGGAACAAGCCAAATCAGGCCATGCCTTGGTGCCTTGATCGTGCCAAGCCAAATCAGGCCAAGCCTTGGTGCCTTGATCGTAAGAAGCAAAATCAGGCCAAGGCTTGGTGCCTTGATCGTAAGAAGCAAAATCAGGCCAAGGCTTGGTGCCTTGATCGTAAGAAGCAAAATGAGGCCATGCCTTGCCAAGCCAAATCAGGCCATGCCTTGGTGCCTTGATCGGAACAAGCCAAATCAGGCCAAGCCTTGGTGCCTTGATCGTAAGAAGCAAATCAGGCCATGCCTTGGTGCCTTGATCGGAACAAGCCAAATCAGGCCATGCCTTGGTCGTCCCAAGCCAAATCAGGCCAAGCCTTGATCAGAACAAGCAAAATCATGCCAAGCCAAGCCTTGGTGCCTTGGTCGGAACAAGCCAAATCAGGCCAAGCCTTGGTGCCTTGATCGTAAGAAGCAAAATCAGGCCATGCCTTGGTGCCTTGATCGTGCCAAGCCAAATCAGGCCAAGCCTTGGTGCCTTGATCGGAACAAGCCAAATCAGGCCATGCCTTGGTGCCTTGATCGGAACAAGCCAAATCAGGCCATGCCTTGGTGCCTTGATCGTGCCAAGCCAAATCAGGCCAAGCCTTGGTGCCTTGATCGTAAGAAGCAAAATCAGGCCAAGGCTTGGTGCCTTGATCGTAAGAAGCAAAATGAGGCCATGCCTTGCCAAGCCAAATCAGGCCATGCCTTGGTGCCTTGATCGGAACAAGCCAAATCAGGCCAAGCCTTGGTGCCTTGATCGTAAGAAGCAAATCAGGCCATGCCTTGGTGCCTTGATCGGAACAAGCCAAATCAGGCCAAGCCTTGGTCGTGCCAAGCCAAATCAGGCCATGCCTTGGTGCCTTGGTCGGAGCAAGCCAAAGTTTGCCATGCCTTGAGTCGGGACCGTCGTGATAAGTCCAACGCCATCCCGACCCCGGAAACCGATTTTTTCTGCCCGGATCCTCCTAGTAGATGCTCATGAAGCACCACGCAAAGTTTCGTCCAAGACGATGTCCGTTTGGTTGGGTTTCCAAAAATTATGATAGATGGAAAAAAAACAATGTTTGTTCCTGTCACTTAGCTTTTTGTTCATAAGGTATATATAGGGGGGACCATGGGGTCTGTTCCCCCCCGACCTGTGGCCAAGGAAGCCATAGGCCATGGCATGCTGAGGTCTAAGTCGCTCATTGGATCGCCTAGCATGCCAAGCCCCGCACGCGTGCCCGTTGCCTAGATCGTCCCTCGTCGCCCCTACGCGTGCCCGTTGCCTAGATCGTCCCTCGTCTCCAGCACGCGTGCCCCGTCCCTTGATCGTCGCCCATTTCTCGCACCGCGGCTTGGTTACCCTCACCGTTGGCCGAGAATCCTCATGCATGGCTTGGTTTCATCATGCAAAGTTTCGCCGAAAACGAAGTACGTTTGCTCGGGTCATACATGGCTCGAAGGCCATCCCGATACGCCCGACCTCGGAAACCGAAAGTTCCTGCCCGGATCATCCTAATACATGTTCACGGAGCACCCCGCAAAGTTTCATCCAAAACGGAGTCCGTTTGGTCGGGTATCGAACTTACATGCCTCAAAAGCCGTCCCGACACGTCCAGCCCCGGCCCCGGTAAAATCCCGACCCCGAAAACCGGAACTTTCTGCCGGATCCTCCTAATACATGTTCACGGAGCACCACGCAAAGTTTCGTCCTAAACGGAGTCCGTTTGAGCCGGTTTCCAAGTTACATGCCTCAAAAGCCGTCCCGACACGTCCAACCCCGGGCCCGGTAAAATCCCGACCCCGAAAACCGGATTTTCCTGCCCGGATCCTCCTAATACATGTTCACGGAGCACCACGCAAAGTTTCGTTCAAAACGGAGTCCGTTTGAGCCGGTTTCCAAAATTTGGTCCGAACCGTCGCGAAAAGTCCAACGCCGGCCCCGGGGGCCCTCCCGACCCCGCACACCGAATTTTTCGGCATGGATCCTCCTAACATATGTCCAAGGAGCACCATGCAAAGTTTCGTCCCAAACGGAGTCCGTTTGCTTGGGTTTTCAAAAATTATGATAGATGGAAAAACCAATGTTTCTTCCTGTCACTTAGCTTTTTGTTCATAAGGGTATATAAGGGGGACCATTGGGTCTGCTCCCCCCGACCTGTGGCCGACCAAGCCATAGGCCCTGGTAGCATAAGGTAGGACGTCCGCCTTGCATACCAAGCCCAGCACGCGTGCCCCGTTGCCTAGATCGTCCCTCGTTGCCCGTAAGCGTGCCCCGTCCCGTGACCGTTCCTCGTGCCATGGCCTGGTTTCACCGTGCCATGGCTTCCAGTACCTCGTGCCATGGCTTGGTTTCACCGTGCCATGGCCGGTAACTCGTGCCTAGATCGGCCCTCATTGCCCGCAAGCGTGCCCCGTCCCGTGATCGTCGCTCGTTCCTCGTGCCATGGCCTGGTTTCACCGTGCCATGGCCTGGTTTCACCGTGCCATGGCCTGGTTTCACCGTGCCATGGCATGCCTAGATCGGCCATGGCTTGGTTTCACCGTGCCATGGCATGCCTAGATCGGCCCTCGTTGCCCGCAAGCGTGCCCCGTCCCGTGATCGTAGCCCGTTCATCGTGCCTTGGCTTGGTTTCACCGTGCCATGGCTTCGAGTACCTCGTGCCATGGCTTGGTTTCACCGTGCCATGGCTTCGAGTACTCGTGCCTTGGCTTGGTTTCACCGTGCCATGGCCGAGTACCTCGTGCCATGGCTTGGTTTCACCGTGCCATGGCCGAGTACCTCGTGCCATGGCTTGGTTTCACCGTGCCATGGCCGAGTACCTCGTGCCTTGGCTTGGTTTCACCGTGCCATGGCCGAGTACCTCGTGCCATGGCTTGGTTTCACCGTGCCATGGCCGAGTACCTCGTGCCTTGGCTTGGTTTCACCGAGCATGGCCGAGTACCTCGTGCCTTGGCTTGGTTTCACCGTGCCATGGCCGAGTACCTCGTGCCATGGCTTGGTTTCACCGTGCCATGGCCGAGTACCTCGTGCCATGGCTTGGTTTCACCGTGCCATGGCCGAGTACCTCGTGCCATGGCTTGGTTTCACCGTGCCATGGCCGAGTACCTCGTGCCTTGGCTTGGTTTCACCGTGCCATGGCTTGGTTTCTGCGTGCCATGGCCGAGTAACTCGTGCCTTGGCTTGGTTTCACCGTGCCATGGCCGAGTACCTCGTGCCTTGGCTTGGTTTCACCGAGCATGGCCGAGTACCTCGTGCCTTGGCTTGGTTTCACCGTGCCCTGGCCGAGTAACTCGTGCCATGGCTTGGTTTCACCGTGCCATGGCCGAGTACCTCGTGCCATGGCTTGGTTTCACCGTGCCATGGCCGAGTACCTCGTGCCATGGCTTGGTTTCACCGTGCCATGGCCGAGTACCTCGTGCCTTGGCTTGGTTTCACCGTGCCATGGCTTGGTTTCTGCGTGCCATGGCCGAGTAACTCGTGCCTTGGCTTGGTTTCACCGTGCCATGGCCGAGTACCTCGTGCCTTGGCTTGGTTTCACCGAGCATGGCCGAGTACCTCGTGCCTTGGCTTGGTTTCACCGTGCCCTGGCCGAGTAACTCGTGCCTTGGCTTGGTTTCACCGTGCCTTGGCTTGGTTTCTGCGTGCCATGGCCGAGTAACTCGTGCCTTGGCTTGGTTTCACCGTGCCATGGCCGAGTACCTCGTGCCTTGGCTTGGTTTCACCGTGCCATGGCTTGGTTTCTGCGTGCCATGGCCGAGTAACTCGTGCCTTGGCTTGGTTTCACCGTGCCATGGCCGAGTACCTCGTGCCTTGGCTTGGTTTCACCGAGCATGGCCGAGTACCTCGTGCCTTGGCTTGGTTTCACCGTGCCCTGGCCGAGTAACTCGTGCCTTGGCTTGGTTTCACCGTGCCATGGCTTGGTTTCTGCGTGCCATGGCCGAGTAACTCGTGCCTTGGCTTGGTTTCACCGTGCCATGGCCG
>JARYMX010000293.1:10000-12500 GCA_030169165.1 Centaurea solstitialis | reverse complement strand
CCTTGATCGGAACAAGCCAAATCAGGCCATGCCTTGGTGCCTTGATCGTGCCAAGCCAAATCAGGCCAAGCCTTGGTGCCTTGATCGTAAGAAGCAAAATCAGGCCAAGGCTTGGTGCCTTGATCGTAAGAAGCAAAATGAGGCCATGCCTTGCCAAGCCAAATCAGGCCATGCCTTGGTGCCTTGATCGGAACAAGCCAAATCAGGCCAAGCCTTGGTGCCTTGATCGTAAGAAGCAAATCAGGCCATGCCTTGGTGCCTTGATCGGAACAAGCCAAATCAGGCCAAGCCTTGGTCGTGCCAAGCCAAATCAGGCCATGCCTTGGTGCCTTGGTCGGAGCAAGCCAAAGTTTGCCATGCCTTGAGTCGGGACCGTCGTGATAAGTCCAACGCCATCCCGACCCCGGAAACCGATTTTTTCTGCCCGGATCCTCCTAGTAGATGCTCATGAAGCACCACGCAAAGTTTCGTCCAAGACGATGTCCGTTTGGTTGGGTTTCCAAAAATTATGATAGATGGAAAAAAACAATGTTTGTTCCTGTCACTTAGCTTTTTGTTCATAAGGTATATATAGGGGGGACCATGGGGTCTGTTCCCCCCGACCTGTGGCCAAGGAAGCCATAGGCCATGGCATGCTGAGGTCTAAGTCGCTCATTGGATCGCCTAGCATGCCAAGCCCCGCACGCGTGCCCGTTGCCTAGATCGTCCCTCGTCGCCCCTACGCGTGCCCGTTGCCTAGATCGTCCCTCGTCTCCAGCACGCGTGCCCCGTCCCTTGATCGTCGCCCATTTCTCGCACCGCGGCTTGGTTACCCTCACCGTTGGCCGAGAATCCTCATGCATGGCTTGGTTTCATCATGCAAAGTTTCGCCGAAAACGAAGTACGTTTGCTCGGGTCATACATGGCTCGAAGGCCATCCCGATACGCCCGACCTCGGAAACCGAAAGTTCCTGCCCGGATCATCCTAATACATGTTCACGGAGCACCCCGCAAAGTTTCATCCAAAACGGAGTCCGTTTGGTCGGGTATCGAACTTACATGCCTCAAAAGCCGTCCCGACACGTCCAGCCCCGGCCCCGGTAAAATCCCGACCCCGAAAACCGGAACTTTCTGCCCGGATCCTCCTAATACATGTTCACGGAGCACCACGCAAAGTTTCGTCCTAAACGGAGTCCGTTTGAGCCGGTTTCCAAGTTACATGCCTCAAAAGCCGTCCCGACACGTCCAACCCCGGGCCCGGTAAAATCCCGACCCCGAAAACCGGATTTTCCTGCCCGGATCCTCCTAATACATGTTCACGGAGCACCACGCAAAGTTTCGTTCAAAACGGAGTCCGTTTGAGCCGGTTTCCAAAATTTGGTCCGAACCGTCGCGAAAAGTCCAACGCCGGCCCCGGGGGCCCTCCCGACCCCGCACACCGAATTTTTCGGCATGGATCCTCCTAACATATGTCCAAGGAGCACCATGCAAAGTTTCGTCCCAAACGGAGTCCGTTTGCTTGGGTTTTCAAAAATTATGATAGATGGAAAAACCAATGTTTCTTCCTGTCACTTAGCTTTTTGTTCATAAGGGTATATAAGGGGGACCATTGGGTCTGCTCCCCCCCGACCTGTGGCCGACCAAGCCATAGGCCCTGGTAGCATAAGGTAGGACGTCCGCCTTGCATACCAAGCCCAGCACGCGTGCCCCGTTGCCTAGATCGTCCCTCGTTGCCCGTAAGCGTGCCCCGTCCCGTGACCCGTTCCTCGTGCCATGGCCTGGTTTCACCGTGCCATGGCTTCCAGTACCTCGTGCCATGGCTTGGTTTCACCGTGCCATGGCCGAGTAACTCGTGCCTAGATCGGCCCTCATTGCCCGCAAGCGTGCCCCGTCCCGTGATCGTCGCTCGTTCCTCGTGCCATGGCCTGGTTTCACCGTGCCATGGCCTGGTTTCACCGTGCCATGGCCTGGTTTCACCGTGCCATGGCATGCCTAGATCGGCCATGGCTTGGTTTCACCGTGCCATGGCATGCCTAGATCGGCCCTCGTTGCCCGCAAGCGTGCCCCGTCCCGTGATCGTAGCCCGTTCATCGTGCCTTGGCTTGGTTTCACCGTGCCATGGCTTCGAGTACCTCGTGCCATGGCTTGGTTTCACCGTGCCATGGCTTCGAGTACCTCGTGCCTTGGCTTGGTTTCACCGTGCCATGGCCGAGTACCTCGTGCCATGGCTTGGTTTCACCGTGCCATGGCCGAGTACCTCGTGCCATGGCTTGGTTTCACCGTGCCATGGCCGAGTACCTCGTGCCTTGGCTTGGTTTCACCGTGCCATGGCCGAGTACCTCGTGCCATGGCTTGGTTTCACCGTGCCATGGCCGAGTACCTCGTGCCTTGGCTTGGTTTCACCGAGCATGGCCGAGTACCTCGTGCCTTGGCTTGGTTTCACCGTGCCATGGCCGAGTACCTCGTGCCATGGCTTGGTTTCACCGTGCCATGGCCGAGTACCTCGTGCCATGGCTTGGTT
>JARYMX010000292.1:0-36734 GCA_030169165.1 Centaurea solstitialis | reverse complement strand
GATTCCTTTTTTTTTCCTTTTACGTTGGTTGCGCAGTGATCCCCGTACCCATATGTGAAAGATTTGGTGATGTAGGCGGCCGGTCATGGTGGGTTCGATGGTGGGTTGGTTTTGTTACTTCGCATCGTTCGGGCTTTTGGGGGGCTGTTTTGGTTTTGGGGTTTGTTTTCCCTTTTGGTTGGGTGGGTTGTATAGTTGGGGGCTTTCGGGAAGGGGCCGGGGAGGGCTGAGTGGTGATTGGTTTTTACCGTGGATGGCTGTTTGCTTGCCCCCAACGTTCACGCGATCCCTTTTCAGTTTTGCGTAAAGACTTGATTTGTCTTGAGCATATTGTGGGTTTCTGTGTTGATCCCTAGTTATGGAAACGGTGGGTTTTACGATTTAAACATTTTACATGGTTTTCATGCGGCGTGGGATAAACAAGGAAGGGTCTTTGTGATCCCCCCAAGATGTTTTTTTTGCAACAATGATGGGCCTTAAAGCATCGTTTGGTCTCTTCCCTTTTCTTTCTTTTTTCTTCCCTTCCCCCCCTCCCCCCCCCCCCCCTTGCCTTTCCTCTCTCTCCATTTCCCCTTTCATTGTTGTCTCAAAGATTAGCCCGCTGTGTAAGTATGAAAAAAATTTGATGTGAAATGGAATGGGTATTAATCAGTTTTAGTTTGTTTGTGGTACTGCTACTCGGATAACCGAGTAATTCTTAGCTAAAAGTGCAACAAACCCCGATTTGGAAGGGATGCATTTTTTTTGATAAAAGGGCGACGCGGGCCTTTGGTTTCTGCGTATTCTGAAAATCGAGGATCCCGGCCCTGTGCGGCGACGCATCTTAAATTTCTGCCCTATCAACTTTTGTGGTAGGATAGTGGCCTCTTGGGGTGCGGGGGGACGGGAATTAGGGTTGTTCGGGGGGGCTGAGAAAAAAGGGGGTACCACATCCCAAAGGAAAGGCAGCAGGGCGCAAATTACCCAATCCGCACGGGGAGGTAGTGACAAAAATAACAATACCGGGTCAAAGAGTTGGTAATTTGGAAAGAGTACATCTAAATCCTTAAAGAGGATCCATGGAGGGCAAGTCTGGTGCCAGCAGCCGCGGTAATTCAGCTAAAAAGCGTATATTTTTAAATTGTTGCAGTTAAAAAATCGTAGTTGGACTTTGGGGTTGGGGCGGCGGTCCGCTTCAGGTGTGCACCGGTTTACTCGCCCTTTGTGGCGATGGGGCCCTGGCCTTAAATTTTGGGGGTGTGCCTCGGCCTGTTACTTTGAAAAAAATTAGGTGCTAAAAGCAAGCCTAGCTCTGTATAATTGCTGGGATAACATATAGGTTTTGGTTATTAGTTGCCTTCGGGTCGGAGAATGATTAACAGGGCGGGGGGGGCATTGTATTTCATGTCAGAGGTAAAATTTCTTGGATTTTGAAAGAGAACACTGCGAAAGCATTTCCAAGGATGTTTTCATTAATAAAGAACAAAATTTGGGGGGCTCAAGCGATCAGATACCGTCCTAGTCTCAACCAAAAAACGATGCCGCCCAGGGATCAGCGGGTTGTTTTAGGACTCCGCTGGACTTAGAGAAATCAAGTTTTTGGGTTCCCGGGGGGGTATGGCGAAAGGGCAAAACTTAAGGAATTGCGGAAGGGCCACCCCCGGGGTGGAGCCTGCGGTTTAAATTTTGACTCAACAGGGGAAATTTACAGGCCCCGACATAGTAAGGATTGACAGACTGAGAGCTTTTTTGATTTATGGGTGGTGGTGCTGGCCCTTCTTAGTTGGGGGAGCGTTTTTTCTGGTTAATTTCCCTTAAGAACGAGACCTCGCCCGTAACTAGTATGTGGAGGTATCCCCCCACGGCCCGCTTCTTAGAGGGTATGGCCTTTTTGGCCACGGAATTTGAGGCAATAACAGGTCTGTGGCCCTTGTGTTTGGGCCGCAGCGCGCTACAGTGTATTCAAGAGTATATGCCTTGGCCCCAGGCCGGGAAAAACTTTGAAATTTCATCTGATGGGGGTAGATATTGCAATGTTGGTCTTTAAAGAGGGGGAAATTTCCCAGTAAGCGGAGGGCATCGCTGCGGTTGACTACGTCCCCGCCCTTTGTCCACCGCCCCTCGCTCCTACGTTGAAAAGGTCCCGGTGAAGTGTTAGGATCGCGGGCGTGGGCGGTTTGCCCCGGCGACGTCCGAGAATTCCACTGAACTTATCTTTAGAGGAAGGAGAAGTGTAACAAGGTTTCCCTAGGTGAACCTGCGGAAAGGGTATTGCGAAGCCTGCACAGCAGAACGACCCGTGAAAATGTAAAACAATCGGTGTCGTGGGATAGGTGTGAGCCTGCCCTGCGATGCTTGCAGCTGCTTTAACGTGCCTATTAGGCATGGTGGATGTTTTGTGGGCACAAAAAAAAAACCCCCGGCACGGCATGTGCCAAGGAAAAAAAAATTAAAGAAGGGTGGTTGTGTTGCCCCCCGTTTTCGGGGACGGGGGGCGCGACCTTCATTAACCAAAACGACTCTGGGCAACGGATATCTCGGCCACGCATGAGAAAAAACGTAGAAAAAGCGATACTTGGGGGAAATTGCAGAACCCCGGGAAACCCATGAGTTTTTAAACAAAATTTGCGCCCAAAAGCCTTTCGGCGAGGGCAGTTGCCGGGCGTCACGCATCGCTTTTTTTCCCCAGACCATCCCCCCCCCATAGGGAGTTGGTCTGGGACGGAGACTGGCTCCCCTGCCAATGGGGGGTTGGCCAAAAGGGTCCCCTTTGGCGGACGCACGGCTAGTGGTGGTTGTTAAGGCTTCGTATCGGCTGTGCTGTGCTAGAGATTGCTCGCTAAGACCCTAATGTGTTGTCTTACGACGATGCTTCGACCCGACCCCAGGTCAGGGGGGACTACCGCTGGTTTAAAACAAAACAATAAGCGGAGGAAAGAAAATTCAAGGATTCCCCCAGTAACGGCGAGCGAACCGGGAATAGCCAGCTTGAAAAAAGGCGGCCCCGTCTTTTGAATTTTGTTGGAGAACGTCCCCGCGGCGGACCGGGGCCCCAAATCCCTGGAAGGGGGCGCCGAGAGGGTGAGAGCCCCCCCGTGCCCCGGGCCCTGTCGCACACGAGGCGCGTTGCGAGTCGGGTTTTTTGGGAATGCAGCCCCCAAAAGGGCGGTAAAATTCGTCCAAGGCTAAAAAACCCGGGGTGAGACCGATAGCAAACAAGTACCGCGGGGAAAGATGAAAAGGACTTTTAAAAAGGGGTCAAAGGTGCTTAAAATTGTCGGGAGGGAAGCGGATGGGGGGGCGATGGTCCCGGTGGGTGTGGAACGGCGAGGGGCGGTCCGCGATCGATCGGGGCGTGGCCCGGTCGGTTTGGGTGCGGCGGCCAAAGCCGGGCTGTTGATTGCTGTGGGATGCCTCGCGTCGTCGGGGTTGGCAGCGCGGCCCGTTAGGGGTGCTTCGGATGGCGCCCCTGGCACCGGCCCTGGGGCCCCATTCGGCCGTCTTGAAACCGGACCAAGGAGTCTGACATGTGTGGAGTAAAGGGGAGAAAACCCCGCAAGGCGCAAGGAAGTGATTGGCGGACCCCCTAGGGGGGTGCCCCCCGCCCGCCCTTGTTTCTGAGGGGTTCGAGTGTGGCATGCCTGTGGGGGGACCGAAAGATGGTGAACTTGCCTGAGCGGGGCGAAGCCAGAGGAAACTTGGGGAGGCCCCCGGGGATCTGACGTGCAAAACGTTCGTTGACTTGGGGGTAGGGGGGAAAGACTAAACGAAAAACCCTCAGTAGTGGTTCCCCCGAAGTTTCCCTCAGGATAGCTGGAGCCCCGGGTGCGAGTTCTATGGGTAAAGGAAAATGTTAGAGGTCGGGGGCGCAACGCCCCCGACCTATTCTCAAAAATTTAAATAGGTAGGACGGGCGCTGCTTTGTTGAGCCGTGCCACGGAATGAGAGCTCCAAGTGGGCCCTTTTGGTAAGCAGAACTGGGGATGCGGGGGTGAACCGGAAACCCGGGTTCGGTGCCAAATGCGCGCTAACCCGAACCCCCAAAGGGTGTTGGTGATTAAGACAGCGGGCGGTGGTTGGAGTCGAAAAACCCTAAAGGGGTGTGTAACAACTCACTGCCCAATCAATAGCCCCCAAAATGGATGGCGCTTAAGCGGGCGGGCCCACACCCGGCCCTCGGGGCAAATGCCCGGCCCCCATGGTAGGAGGGGGCGGCGCTGCAAACTTGGGCGTGAGCCCGGGCGGAGGGCCCTCGGGCGGGTCTTTGGTGGTAGTAGCAAATATTCAAATGGAATTTGAAGGCCCAAGAGGGGGGAAAGGTTCCTGTGAACGGCCTTGCACATGGGTTAGTGACCCAAGAGGGGGAAACCCGTAGATAGCGCGTTTCGCGCGAGCCCAAAAGGGGAAACGGGTTAAAATTCCGAACCGGGGCGTGGCGGCTGCGGGAAGTTAGGGGCCGGAGCGCGGCGGGGGCCCCGGGAAAAGTTATCTTTTCTGTTAAAGCCCGCCCCCCCTGGAAAGGGATCAGTCGGAGGTGGGTCCAGCGGCTGGAAGAGCACCGCCGTCGCGCGGTGCCGATGCGCCCCCGGCGGCCCCTTAAAATCCGGAGGACCGGTGCCCCCCACCCCCCGGGTCTTTACTCATACCGCATCAGGTTCCAAGGTGAACAGCCTTGGTCGTGGAAAAAGTGGAAGGGAAATCGGCAAATGGATGAAAATCGGGAAAAAAGGGTTGGCTCTGAGGGCTGGGCCGGGGGCCCGTCCCGAACCGTCGGCGTGGGGACTGCTCGAGTGCTTTTCGCGGGAGAGGGGTCGCCGGTGCCGGGGGGGGGGGGCTGGGAACGGCCTTTCGGGGGGCCCTTCCCCGGGCGTCGAACAGCCAACTAGAATGGTCGGACAAGGGGAATCCCACTGTTTAATTAAAAAAAGCATTCGATGGTCCCGCGGATGCTAAGCAAAGTGATTTCTGCCCAGTGCTTGAAGTCAAAGTGAAGAAATTAACCAAGGGGGGGGGTAAGGCGGGGTAAATATGACTTCTTTTGGTAGCCCAAAAGCCCCGTCATCTAATTAGTGACGGCATGAATGGTTAACGAGATTCCCACTTTCCCCCTTACTATCCAGCGAAAAAACCCGCCCCAAAGGGGAAAGGGCTTGGAAATCGCGGGGAAAGAAGACCCTGTGGCTTGACTCTAGTCCGACTTTTGAAATGACTTGAGAGGTGTAGTTAAGTGGGGCCTTTGGGCGGGGAAAAGGGAATACCCTACTTTTAAAATTTTTTTTTACTTTTTCCGTGGGAAACGGGGCGGGGGGAATGCCCCTTTTTTTGGACCCCAAAGGGTCGCCCCGGGGGGCCGATCCGGGGGGAAGACATTGTCAGGTGGGGGTTTGGCTGGGGCGGCCATCTGTTAAAAGAAAACGAGGTGCCCAAAATGGCTCAACGAGAACGAAAACTGTGTGGAACAGAAGGGTAAAAGCTCTTTGATTCTGATTTAGTAGAATAGAACCGGGGAAAAGCGTGCCTAACGATCCTTTAGACTTGGGAATTTGAAGTAGAGGGTCAGAAAATTTACCACAGGGATAACTGGCTTGTGGACCCAAAGGGTTTCTGCGACGTTGCTTTTATCCTTCGATGTGGCTCTTCCTATCATTGTGAAGCAAATTCACCAAGTGTTGGATTGTTAACCACCAATAGGGAAACGTGAGCTGGGTTTAGGCCGTCGTGAGACAGGTTAGTTTTACCCTTGATGCAGTGTCGCAATAGTAATTCAACCTAGTACGAGAGGGAAACCCTTGATTGCACATTGGTCATCGGCTTGGTTGAAAAGCCAGTGGCGGAAGCTACCCGGGGTTGGATTATGATGAACGCCTCTAAGTCAGAACCGGGAAGCGACGCGTGTGCCCGCCGTGTTTGCCCCACCAGGGGGCCTCGGCCCCCAAAGGCAGTGTGTTTGGCCAAGCCCGTGCGGGGGGAGGGCGGGGGCGGGCCGCCATGAAGTACAATTCCCCTCAAGCGGGGGGTTTTGAATTTTTTTTTGCAGACGACTTAAATACGCGGGCGGGGTATTGTAAGTGGCAGAGGGCCTTGCTGCCCCGTCACTGAATTCGCCCTGCGTCGTCAGATTGTCCTCCCCCCAAAACCTTCTCCTTTCAAAAGTTCCTCTACCCCTTTTTTTCCCAGGCTGAAATCCCCTACTTAGAGAAATATCGCAACAAATTTTAAAAAAATCAAATATCCCTTTTTGCACAAGCCAAAAACGGCCATGCCCTTTGGGTTCCCTTTGGGGGGACAGCCAAATCAGGCCGCCTTGGTGTCCCAAGCCAAATCAGGCAAGCCTTGATCAGAACAAGCAAAAAACAGGCCAACCTTGGTGCCCTTTGGTCGGAACAAGCCAATAGGCCAAGCCTTTGGGGCCTTGATCGTAAGAAGCAAAATCGGCCCTGCCCTTGTGCCTTGATGGGAAAAAGCCAAAACAGGCCCAAACCTTGGTGCCTTTATCGTAAAAAGAAAAAAGGCCGCCTTGGGGCCTTGGTCGGAACAAGCCCCAAAACAGGCCAAAACCTTGGTGCCTTGATCGTAAGAAGCAAATAGGCCAAGCCCTTTGGTGCCTTGACGGGAAAAAGCCAAATCAGGCCAAACCTTGGTGCCTTTATCGTAAGAAGCAAAATCAGGCCATGCCTTTTTGGTGGGCCTTGGAGCCGGTTTTTCCAAGCCAAATCAGGCCAATTTGGGGCCTTTGGGTGGGCCCCTTGATTGGAAACCAAGCCCCCCAAAAAATAGGCCATGCCTTGGTGCCTTGATCGGGAACAGCCAAATCAGGCCAAGCCTTGGTGTGCCCAAACCAAATCAGGCCATGCCTTTTTTGCCTTGGTCGGAGCAAGGGAAAGTTTTCCATGCCCTTTAGTCGGAGCAAGCCAAAGTTTTCCCTGTCGTTTGGTTGGGTTTCCCAAAAAATTTGATAGATGGAAAAAAAACAAAGTTTGTTCCCGTCACTTGTTTTTGTTATAAAGGGAATAGGGGGAATGGGGTCTGTTCCCCCCCGACCCTTTGGGGAAAGGGGCCATGGCCCTGGCATGCTGGGTTAAGCGCCTTGGATCGTGCATGCCAAGCCCGCAGGTGCCCGTTGCCTAAATGTCCCTCGTCCCCCGACGCGTCCCCGTTTAGATGTCCCTCGTCGCCAGCACGGTCCCCCGCCCTTGATCGTCGCCCATTTCTCGCACCGCGGCGGGTTACCTCCCCTTGGCCGAGAATCCTCTGAGGGGTTTGGTTTCATATGCAAAGTTTGCCGAAAACGAAGTACTTTTGCTGGGTCAACATGGCTCGAAGGCCACCCCGTCGCAGACTGGGGGAAACCGAAAGTTTCTCCCCGGACCCTCTAATACTGTTCCCGGGCACAGAAAAATTTTTCATCCAAAACGGAGTCCGTTTGGCGGTATCGAACTTACATGCCTCAAAACCCGTCCCGACCCGTAAACCCCGGGCCCCGGTAAAATCCCGACCCCGAAAACCAAAAACTTTCCCCCCGGATCCTCCTAATAATGCCCGGAGCACCACGCAAAGTTTGTCCAAAACGGAGTCCGTTTGACCCGGTTTCCAAGTTACACCCTCAAAAGCCGCCCCAAACCGTCCCCCCCGGGCCCCGGTAAAAATCCCGCCCCCAAAAGGGTTTTTTCCTGCCCGGATCCCTAAAAAATGTTCACGGAGCCCCGCAAGGTTTCTTCAAAACGGAGTCCGTTTGACCCGGTTTTCCAAAATTTGGCCCAAACCCGCGCGAAAAGTCCAACCCCGGCCCGGGGGCCCCCCCGCCCCCGCCACCAAATTTTTGGCATGGATCTCCCCATTGTCCAAGGAGCACATGCAAAATTTCGTCCAAACGGGTCCGTTTGCTTGGGTTTTCAAAAAAATTTTGATAGTGGAAAAACCAATGTTTTTCTGTCACTTGCTTTTTTTCAAAGGGTATATAAGGGGGACCATTGGGTTTGCCCCCCCGACCTGTGGGCCGACCAAGCCCTGGCCCTGGTAGCTAAAGGTAGGACGTCGCCTTGCATACCACCCAGCACGCGTGCCCCCTTGCCAGATGTCCCTCGTTGCCCGGAAGCGGCCCCGTCCCCTGACCGTTCCTTTCCAGGCCTGGTTTTCCCCTCATGGCTTCCAGTCCCTGTGCCCCCCCCCCTGGCTTGGTTTCACGTGTGGCCGAGTAAACCCTGCTAGATGGCCCCCATTTCCCCCAAGCGTGCCCCCTCGGATCGTCGCTCGTTCCTCGGGCCCTGGCCCCGGTTTTATGTGCCTGGTTCCGTACTCGTGCATGGGGTTGGTTTCACGTGCCATGGCATGCCCAATCGGCCCTCGTTGCCCCCAAGGTGCCCCTCCCCTGATCGTAGCCCCTTCATCGTGCCCTTTGGGTTTGGTTTACCGTGCCAGGTTCGAGTACCCCGTGCATGGCTTGGTTTCACCCTGCCATGGGTTCGAGTACCTGCCATGGCTTGGTTCACCCTTCCCTGGCTTTTTGAGTACCTGTGCCCTTTGGTTGGGTTTCACAGCAGGGCCGAGACCTCGGCCTTGGTTGGTTTCACCGTGCATGGCCGATCCTGTCCCTTTGGGGTTGGTTTCACCTTTGCCATGGCTTCGAGTCCCTCGTCCCATGGTTGGTTTCACCGTGCCAGGCTTCAAGTACCTGTGCCATGGTTTGGGTTTCCCGGGCCCATGGTTGGGGCCCGAAGGTTAACCTGGGGCCTGGTTGGGTTTCACCGTGCCTTGGCGAGTCCCTCGTCCCTTGGTTTGGGTTTTCACCGAGCATGGCCGGTACCTCGTGCCTTGGTTGGTTTCCCCGTGCATGGCCGAGTCCCTCGTCCCTTGGCTTGGTTTCACCGTGCAGGGCTTCGAGTCCCTCGTGCCATGGCTTGGGTTTTCCCCTGCCATGGCATCCAGTACCTCGTGCCATGGTTGGTTTTTACCGTCCCATGGTTTGGTCCTCGTGCCAGGCTTGGTTTCACCGGCCTCGGCCGAGTACCTCGGGGGCCTTTTGGTTTGGTTTCACGGCATGGCCGGTACCTCTTGCTTGGCGGGTTTTCCCCTGCAGGCTTCGAGTACCTCGTGCATGGTTTGGTTTCACCGTCCCATGGCTTGGGAAACCTGTGCCATGGTTGGGTGACACCGGCCAGGGCATCGAGTCCCCGGGCCCCATGGCTTGGTGACACCGTGTGGCACCCAGTACCTCGTGCCATGGCTTGGTTTCACGTGCCATGGCCGATACCTCGTGCCTTGGCTTGGTTTCCCCCTTTGCAGGGCCCGAGTCCTCGTGTTTTGGGCTTGGTTTCACCGGCCATGGCCCGAGTAACTCGTCCCTTGGTTGGGTTTTGCCCGTGCCAGGGTTGAGTCCCTCGTGCCAGGGTTTGGTTTTGGTGCCATGGCCGAGTCCCTCGGCCATGGTTTGGGTTTTGCGTGCCATGGCAGAATCGTCCCTTTGGTTGGTTTCCCGTGCATGGGAGTACCTCGTCCTTGGCTTGTTTCACGTGCCAGGCTCGGTACCTCGTCCATGGTTTGGGTTTTCCCGGCCATGGCCGAGACCTCGTGCCTTGGTTGGGTTTTCACAAGCATGGCCGAGTACCCGTGCCTTGGCTTGGTTTCCCCGTGCCCTGGCGAGTAACTGTCCCTTGGTTTGGGTTTCACCGTGCCTTGGCTTGGTTAAGTGCCAGGGCATCGAGTACCTGGGCCCTGGCTTGGTTTCACCTTGCCATGGCCGAGTACCTCGTGCCAGGCGGGTTTTCTGCTTTCCATGGGGGGGTAACTGGGCCCTTGGTTGGGTTTTTCCCCGTCCCAGGCCGAGACCTCGTGTTTGGGTTTGGGTTTCACCGTGCATTGGCAGTTTCGTCGCACGTCGTCGGGTTTTTTGCCCGTGCTTCGGTAGATGGGTGCCTATCTAAAAAAATTAGATAGAAAAAATTTCAATGTTTCTTTTTTCACTTAGCTTTTTTTTTATAAGGTATATAGGGGGGGGTTTTGTGTTTTTCTGCCAAGGGGCCATGGTCGGGATAGTTGTTTGTCGGTCGGGGGATCAGTTGCTAGTCGGTCGAATTTCTTTGCTTGTGGGTTTTGGAATCGGTTGCTTGTTGGTGGGAAAAGGTTGCTTTCGGTCGGAATGGGCGGTTGTTTTGGTCGGGAATGGTTTGTCCCTTTTTTCTTGGAATTGGGACCGGTTGCCTGTTGATCCTATTCCTTACTACGTTGGTTGCGCACGTTGACCCCTATCCTATGCTAGAAAGATTTGGGTGTTTGTAGGCGTAGCCGGTCATGGTGGGTTCGATGGGGGTTCGAGATTTTTTTTGCATGTTTGGTGCATTTGGGGGCTTTTTTTTGGCTTTTGGTGGCTTGCTTGACCTTTTGGTTGGGTGGGTTGTAAGTTGGGGGCTTTCGGGGGAAAGTCGACCCGGGGGGGTGCATGAGTGGTGATTGGTTTGTTACGCGTGGAGGTGTTTGCTTGGCACCAAGTTTCCCCTGCATCCTCTTCAGTTTTGCGAAAAAAATTGATTTTCTTGAGTATTGTGGGGTTTTCCCGGTTGCTCCCCAGTGATGGTAACGTGGGGTTTACGATTTAACATTTTTTCATGGTCGTTCATGCGGCGTGGGATTAAACAAAGGGAAACGGTCTTTTTGATCCCCCCAAGATGTTGTGTTTTTTCAAAATGTTGGCCCTTTAAGCACGTTTGGGGTTTTTGATAGGAACTTGATGTGGGTTGGGTTTCATAAGATCTTCACTATGCCCTTGTTAAGCGTTCTCGCTTCTCCAAAAAAGATTGCCCGCCATGTTAGGCTTTGCCTTTCTGGTGGGCTACGTCGAAGAGGAATGCTACTGGTTGATCCCGCCAGTAGTTCATTTGCGGGCTCAAAAAATTAAACCTGCATGTGAAGTTGAACAAAATTCAGACTGTGAAATGCGAATGGTATTAAAACATTTTATAGTTGTTTGATGGTCCCTGCTACTCGGATAACCGTGTAATTCTAGGCTAATAGTGCAACAAACCCCGACTTCTGGAAGGGATGATTTATTAGAAAAAAAGGTGAGGGGGCTCTGCCCGTTGCTGCGATGATTCATGATAACCGACGGATCGCAGGCCCTCGTCCCGGGCGACGCTCATTAAAATTTTCCCCTATAACTTTCGATGGTAGGTAGTGGCCTATAGGGGTGAGGTGGGGAAAATTAGGGTTCGTTTCGGAGAGGGAGCCTGAGAACGGCTACCAACCCAAGGGAAAGGCGCAGGCGCGCAAATTACCCAAATCTGACACGGGGAGGAGGGTTTACAATAAATAAAATACCGGGTCAAAGAGTTGGTAATTGGAATGAGTACAATCTAAATCCCCTTAACGAGGATCCATTTGGGGGCAAATCTGGTGCCGCAGCCGCGGTAATTCCAGCTCCAATAGGTATATTTAGTTGTTGCAGTTAAAAAAACCGTAGTTGGATTTTGGGGTTTGGGGCGGCCGGGGGCCCCCTTCAGGGTTTTCACCGGGTTTTCTCGTCCCCTTTTGCGGCGATGCGCTCCTGGCCTTAATTTTTCCGGGTGTGCCCCCGGCGCTGTTACTTTGAAGAAATTGGTGCCAAAGCAACCCTAGCTCTGTTACTTACGGGATAACATCATAGGATTTCGGTCCTATTATTTTGGCCTTCGGGATCGGGAAATGTTAACAGGGCGTCGGGGGATTCGTATTTCTATCGGGTAAAATTTCTTGGTTTTATGAAAGCGAACAACTCGAAAGCATTTGCCAAGGATTTTTTCATAATCAAGAACAAAAGTTGGGGGTCGAAGACGATCAGATCCCGTTGTCTCAACCATAAACGATGCCGACAGGGATCAGCGGATGTTGCTTTTAGGATCCGTGGCCCTTAGGGAAATAAATTTTTTGGGTTTCCGGGGGGGAGGGTCGCAAGGCTGAAACTTAAGGAATTGAGGGGAAGGGCACCACCAGGAGTGGACCCTGCGGCTTTAATTTGACTCAACCGGGGAAACTTCCAGGTCCGGGACATGTAAGGTTGACGATGAGGCTCTTTCTTGTTTTTTGGGGTGGTGGGCATGGCCGTTCTTAGTTGGGGGAGCGATTTGGGGTTTTAATTCCGTTAACAAACGGGGCCCTACCCTGCTAACTAGCTAGTGGGGTATCCCTCCACGGCCGCTTCTTAGAGGGTAGGGCCCTTTTGGGCCCACGGAAGTTTGAGGCAAACAGGTTGTGTGCCTTAGTGTTCGGGCCCGCCGCGGCTACACTGAGTATTCAACGAGTATTCCCTTTGGCCGACGGGCCCCGGGGAAAATCTTTAAAATTTTCATCGGATGGGGATGACATTGAAATTTGTTGGTTTTTAAACGGGGAATTTCCCTAGTAAGCGGGATCATCAGCTCGCGTGGTTTCCGGGGGGCCCCGTTTTTGGGGGCACCGGGTGGCCTCCATTAACCTAAAGGGTCCGGCCCGGGCTCGGCCGGGATCGAGAAGAACGTAGCAAAATGCGATACTTGGGGTGAATTGCAGAAACCCGTAACCTCGAGTTTTTGAACCAGTTGCCCCGAAGCCCTTCGGCCGGGGCAGTTGCCTGGGGTCACGCATCCGTGCCCCGACCATCCCCCCCCTAGGACGTCTGGTTGGGCGGGACTGGTCCCCCGTGCCAATGGTGGGTTTGGCCAAAAAGGAGCCCCCCTTTGGCGGACGCACGGTGTGGTGGTTGTTGGCCTTGTATCGAGCTGTGTGATGCTAGGGGTTTGCTCGCTAAAGCCCCCTATGTGTTGTCTTCGACGATGTTCGCCCGGGGGCCCCCGGGTCAGGGGGACTCCCGCGGGTTTTTAAAGCATATCAAAAAGCGGGGGAAAAAAGAAACTTCCCAAGGTTTCCCCTAGTAACGGCGAGCAAACCCCGGAAAAATCCCCCAGCTTGAAAATCGGCGGCCTGTCGTTAAAATTGTATTTGGGGGAAAAGCGCCCTCAGCGGGGCCGGGCCAAGCCCCCTGGAAGGGGGGCCGAGGGGTGAGAGCCCCGTCGGGCCGGCCCTGTCGCACCACGAGGCGCTGTCTGCGAGTCGGGTTGTTTGGGGGAATGCACCCCCAATAGGGCGGTAAATTCCTTTCCAAGGCAAAATACCGGGTGAGCCGATAGCAAACAAGTACGCGGGGGAAAGTAAAAAAGGGACTTTGAAAAGGAGTCAAAGGTGTTGAAAAATTGTGGGAGGGAAGGATGGGGGCGGCGTGCGTCCCGGTGGTGTGGAACGGCGAGAGCCGGCCCGCCGATCGTCGGGGCGTGGACCGGTGCGGATTGGTGCGGGGGCCCAAAACCCCGGGTTTTGATATGCCTGTGGAGTGCCGTGCGTCGATGGGGTTGGCAGCGGCCCCGTTACGGCGTGCTTCGGCCCCCTGCGCGCTCTGGCACGGCCCTGCGGGCCCCATTGGCCCCGTCTTGAAACACGGACCAAGGAGTCTGACAGTGTGCGAGTCAAGGGGGTGAGTAAACCCGAAGGGAAAGGAAGTGTTTTGGCGGGTTTTCCCCCTAGGGGGGTGCACCGCCGCCGACCTTGATCTTTGAGAAGGGTTCGATGTGAGCATGCCTGTCGGGACCGAAAATGGTGAACTATGCCTGAGGGGGGGCAAAAGCCAGGGAAACTCGGTGGAGGCCCGCAGCGATTGACGTGCAAATCGTTGTCTGTTGGGTATAGGGCAAAAGACTATCGAACCGTCTAGTAGCTGGTTCCCCCCAAAAGTTTCCCTAGGTAGCTGGAGCCGGGTGCGAGTTCTATGGGGTAAAGCGAAGTTAGAGGCTCGGGGGCGAACCCCCTGACCTATTTCAAACTTTAAAAGGTAGGGGGGCCGGGCTTCGTTGGCCGTGCCACGGAATCGAGAGCTCCAAGGGGGCTTTTTTGGAAAAGCAAAGGGCGTGCGGGATGAACCGGGGGGGTTACGGTCCCAAAAACGCGCGCTAACCCTAGAACCCACAAAGGGTGTTTTGGTCGATTAAACAGAGGACGGTGGTCATGGAAGTGAAATCCGCAAAGGAGTGTGTAACAACTCACCTGCCGAATCAACTAGCCCCGAAAAATGGAGGCGCTTAAGGCGCGACCTCACCCGGCGTGGGGCAAGTGCCGGGCCCCCGATGAGTGGAGGGGCGGGCGGTCGCTGAAAACCTTGGGCGTGAGCCTGGGGGAGGGGGCCGTCGGTGGGATCTTGGTGGTAGTAGAAAAATATTCAAATGAGAACTTTGGGGCCCGAAGAGGGGAAAGGTTCATGGAACGGCCTTGCACAGGGGTTTTGCGACCCTAAGGCGGGGGAAGCCCGTAGTAGGCGTTTGCGCGAGCTTCAAAGGGAATGGGGTTTAAAAATTTCCCTGAACCGGGACGTGGGGGCTGACGGCAACGTTAGGGAGCCCGGGAAGAGTCGGCGGGGGCTGGGGAAAGAGTTACTTTTCTGTTTAACACCCTGCCCACCCTGGAAAGACTCGTGGAGGTGGGGCCCAGGGGGAAGAGCCCGCCGTCGCGCGGTGTCATCCCCCCCGGGGGCCCCTTGAAAATGGGGCCCGGTGCCTCCCCACGCCGGGTGTCCTAAAACCCGAAATGGTCCCAAAGGTAACAGCCTTGGTCGATGGAAAAATGTGGGCAAGGGAAGTCGGAAAAATGGACCCGAAAACCTGGGGGAAAAGGTTGGCTTGAGGGCTGGGCAGGGGGTCCAGTCCCAAACCCGTCGGCTGTCGGGGGGATGTCGAGTGTTTCCGCGGCGAGAGGGCGGGTCGCGGTGCCGGCCGGGGGGGACTGGGACGGCCTTTGGGGGGGTTTCCCCCGGGCGTCGAACGCCAACTCAGAAGGTAGGACAAGGGGAATCGACTTTTTAAATTTAAAACAAAGTTTGCGAGGGTCCTGGGGATGCTAAGCAAGTGATTTTGCCCGTGCTTGAATGTCAAAGTGAAGAAATTAACAAGCGCGGGTAAACGGCGGGAGTAAAATTGACTCTTTAAGGTAGCCAAAAGCCTCGTCATTAATTGTGAGCGCATGAATGGATTAACGGTTCCCATGTCCCCGTTATATCCAAACGAAAAAAACAGCCAAAGGGGCGGGTTGGGAGAACAGGGGGGAAAAAAAAGACCCTGTTGAGTTGCTCTAGGGGGGCCCCTTTGTGAAATGACTTGAGAGGGGTAGTATAAAGGGGGCCTTTGGGCGAAAATGAAAAAACCATACTTTTAACGTTATTTTACTTATTCCGTGAAACGGGGGGGGGCAATGCCCTTTTTTGGGACCCAAGGTCCCTCGGCGGGCCGACCCGGGCGGAAGAATTGTCAGGGGGGGGGTTTGGCGGGGGCGGCCCATCTGTTAAAAGTTAACGAGGTGTCCAAGATGAGCTCAACGGGAACAGAAATCTCGTGTGGAACAGAAGGGAAAAAAAGTCGTTTGATTTGATTTCCAGTCGAATACAAACCCGTGAAAGCGTGGCTAACGATCCTTTGCCTTCGGAATTTGAAGCTAGAGGTGTAAAAAAGTTACCACAGGGATACTGGCTTGTGGCAGCCAAGGTTCATAGGCGTTGCTTTTTGATCCTTCGAGTCGGCCTTCCTTTTCTTTGTGAAGCGGGAATTCCCAAGTTTTGGATTGTTAAACCCAATGGGGAAACGTGAGCTGGGTTTAGACCGTCGTGAGAAGGTTTTTTTCCCCTACTGATGACGTGTGAATAGAAATTTCAACCTGTAGGAGAACCTTTTATTCGCAATTTGGGCATCGCGCTTGGTTTAAAAGCCAAAATGGGGGGAAAGCTACCGTGCGCTGGATTATGACTGAAGCCTCTAAGTTTAGAATGGGCTAGAAGCGACGGTGTGCCCCCCGCCTGTTTGCCGACCCGCGAGGGGCCCCGGCCCCCAAAGGCACGTGTCGTTGGCCCGCCCGTGGACGGCGAGTCGTGCGGGCCGCCATGAAGACAAATTCCCCTCAAGCGGCGGGTAGAAAAACCTTTGCAGGACTTAAATACCGACGGGGTTTTTAAGTGGGAGAGTGGGCCCGCTGCCGATCCATGGATTCGCCCCGCGTCGCTAGATTTGTCCCTCCCCCCCCAAAAACACTTCTCCCTTTTAAACGTTCCCCTTTCCCCCCTTTTTTCCGAGGGTGAACTCCCAAAAATTGAGAAAAATCGCAACAAATTTGAAAAAAATACAAGTATCCCTTTTTGCACAAGCCAAAACGGCCATGCCCTTTTTCCTTGGTCGGGGGCAGCCAAATCAGGCCGGGCCTTTGGGCGTCCCCAAACCAAAAAGGCCCGCCTTGATCAGAACAAGCAAAAACAGGCCAAGCCTTTGGTGCCTTGGTCGGAACAAGCCAAAAAAGGCCAAGCCCTTTGGGGCCTTGATCGTAAGAAACAAATCAGGCCCTGCCTTTGGGGCCTTGATCGGAACAAGCCAAAACAGGCCCAAACCTTGGTGCCCTTTATCGTAAGAAAAAAATCGGCCATGCCTTGGTGCCTTGGGGGAACAAGCCCAAACAGGCCCAAGCCTTGGTGCCTTTATGTAAGAAACAAAATAGGCCAAGCCTTGGGGCCCTTTATGGAAAAAGCCCAAATAGGCCAATTGGTGCCTTGTCGTAAGAAGCAAAATCGGCACCCTTGGTCCCTTGTCGTGCCAAGCCAAATCGGGCCATCCCTTTGGTGCCTTGATCGGCAAGCCAAACGGGCCCAAGCCTTGGTGCCTTGATCGGAAAAAGCCAAATCAGGCCAACCCTTGGTCTTGCAAAAGCAAAAATCAGGCCATGCCTTGGTCCCTTGGTGGGCCCAAGCCAAATGGGCCATCCCTTGGTCGGAGCAAGCCAAATGGCCCAAAGCCTTGGTGGGCCAAAAAAATAGGCCATGCCTTTGGGCCTTGGTAAAGAAATTTTGGGGGGACCATGGGGTCTGTTCCCCCCCGACCTGGGCGAAAAGGGAAACCATGGCCCTGGGCTGAGGTCTAAGTCGTCTTGGATGCTAGCTGCCAAGCCCCGCGCGTGCCCCCGTTCCCTACGTCCCTCGCCCCCGTACGGGCCCCGTGCTAGATCGTCCCTCGTCGCCGCCGCGTGCCCCGCCCCTTTGTCGTCGCCATTTCTCGCACCGGGGGCTTGGTTACCCTTCCCCTTGGCCGGAAAATCCTCTGCATGGTTGGTTTCTATGCAAAGTTTCCCCGGGAAACGAAGTCGTTTGCTGGGTATCATGGCTCAAAGGCCTCCGATACGCACGACTGGGAAAACCCGAAAGTTTCTCCCCGGACCTCCTAATACATGTTACGGAGCACCACGCAAAGTTTCACCCCAAAAGGGTCGTTTGGTGGGTTCGAATTTACATGCCTCAAAAGCCGCCCCGCAGTCCAACCCGGGCCCCGGGTAAAATCCCGACCCCAAAAAACCGAAACTTTCCCCCCGGATCCTCCTAATAATGTTCAGGAGACCAGAAAAGTTTGTCCAAAACGGAGTCCGTTTGACCCGGTTTTCCCAAGTTACATCCCTAAAAAAGCCGTCCCACACGCCCAAAACCCCGGGGCCCGGAAAAATCCCGCCCCGGGGAAAACCGGTTTTTCTCCCCGGATCCTCCAAATACTGTTCACGGAGCACCACGCAAAGTTTCGTTCAAAACGGAGCCCGTTGAGCCGGTTTCCAAAATTTGGTCCAAACCCGTCGCGAAAAGTCCAAGCCGGCCCGGGGGGCCCTCCCCGACCCCACACCAAATTTTTCGGCATGGACCCTCCAACATATGCCCAAGGGCACCATGCAAAGTTTGCCCAAAACGGAGTCCTTTTTTGCTTGGGTTTAAAAAAATTTGATAGAGGGAAAAAACAATTTTTTCTTTTATTGTTTTTTGTTCATAAGGGTTTAAAAAGGGGGCCTTTGGGGTCTGCTCCCCCCGACCTGGGGCCGACCAACCCATAGGCCCCTGGTAGCAAAAGGTAGGACGTCCGCCTTGCATACCAAGCCAGCCGCGTGCCCTTTGCCTAGATCGTCCCCTTTTCCCCGTAAGGTCCCCCGTCCGTACCCTTTCTTATGCCAGGCGGGTTTCCCCGGGGCCCATGGTTCCAGTACCTGTCCCTGGTTTGGGTTTCACCGTGCCATGGCCGGTAACTCGTGCCTAGATCGGCCCTATTGCCGCAAGGTGCCCGCCCCGTGATCGTCGCTCGTTCCTCGTGCCATGGCGGGTTTTCTCGTCCCTGGTTTTCCAGTACCTCGTCCCTGGCTTGGTTTCACCGTGCCATGGCTCCCTAGATGGGCCCCTCGTTGCCCGCAAGCGTCCCCCGCCCCGTGATCGTACCCCGTTATCGTCCTTTGGCTTGGTTTCACCGGCCAGGCTTGGGTTTACCTCGTGCCATGGTTTGGGTTTTCACCGTGCCATGGCTTCGAGTACTGTCCCATGGCTTGGTTTCACCGTCCCATGGCTTGAGTACCTGTCCCTTGGCTTGGTTTCACCGAGCATGGCCGATACTCGTCCCTTGGCTTGGTTTCCCCGTGGGGCCCGATCCTCGTCCCTTGGCTTGGTTTCACCGTGCCAGGCTTCGGTACTCGTGCCATGGTTTGGTTTCACCGTGCCTGGCTTAAAGTACCTTGCCATGGCTTGGTTTCACCGTGCCATGCTCGAGTACTGTCCCATGGGGCTTTGGGGTTTTTCACCGTGCCTTGGCCGAGTCCCCTCGGCCTTGGTTTGGTTTCACGAGCATGGCGAGTACCTCGTGCCTTGGCTTGGTTTCCCCGGGGCATGGCGAGTACCTGTCCCTTGGCTTGGTTTCACCGTGCCAGGGCTTGGGGAGACTCGTCCTGGCTTGGTTTCACCGTGCCATGGCACCCGTACCTCGTGCCATGGCTTGGTTTTACCGTGCCATGCTTTGAGTACCTCGTGCCATGGCTTGGTTTCACCGTGCCCGGGCCCGGTCCTGGGCCCTTTGGGCTTGGTTTCACCGGTGGCCGGTACTTTCCCTTGGTGGTTTCACCTTTGCTGGTTCGAGTCCCTCGTGCCATGGTTTGGTTTTCCCCGTCCCCATGGCTTGGGGCCCTCGTCCCCAGGCTTGGTGACCCGTGCCATGGCTCGATACCTCGTCCCAGGGCTTGGTGAACCGTGCCATGGCATCCAGTACCTCGTCCCTGGTTTGGTTTTCCCCTTTGCCATGGCCCGAGTCCCTGGCCTTTTTGGTTTACCTTGCATGGCCCGAGTACCTCGTGCTTTGGCTTGGTTTCACCGTGCCAGGGCCCGAGTAACTGTGCCTGGCTTGGTTTTGTCCGTCCCTGGCTTCGAGTACCTCGTGCCTGGTTTGGGTTTTTGCGTGCCAGGGCCGAGTCCCTGTGCCATGGCTTGGTTTCTGGGGCCCATGGCCGGTAACTCGTGCCTTGGCTTGGTTTCACGTGCATGGCCGAGTACCTCGTGCCTTGGCTTGGTTTACCGTGCATGGCTCGAGTCCCTCGTGCCATGGTTGGTTTACCGTGCAGGGGCCGAGTCCCTCGTGCTTGGCTTGTTTCCAAGCAGGCCCGAGTCCCTCGTGCCTTGGTTTGGGTTTTCCCGTGCCCGGGCCGAGAAACTCGTGTTGGGTTTGGGTTTCACCGTCCCTTGGCTTGGTTCACGTCCCATGGCTGAGTCCTCTTGCCATGGCTTGGTTTCCCTTGCATGGCATCGGTACCTCGTCCCATGGCGGTTTTGCGTCCCATGGCGAGTAATCGTCCCTTGGTTGGTTTCCCCGTGCCATGGGAGTACCTCGTGCGGGGCTTGGTTTCACGTGCATTGGCTAGTTTCGTCGACGTCGTGGGGGTTTTTTGCCCGGCTTCGGCTGAGGCGTGCCTATTAAAAAAATTTGATAGATAAAAATTTAAATTTTTTCATCCTTCATTTAGTTTTTTGTCTAAGGTTATATGGGGGGGGTGTAGTGTGTTGCAAGGGGCACATGGTGGGGGGATCAGTTGCTAGTGGGTCGGGATCATTTGCTGTCGGTCGGAATTCGTTGTTTGTGGGTTTGGGGAATCGGTTGCTTGTTGGTCGGAATCGGTTGCTTGTGGGCGGAAATGGGTCGGTTGCCTGTTGGTCGGAATCGGATTTGTACCCTATTTTCTCGGGAATTTTGGAAACCCGGTTGCCTTTGATCCTATTCCTTACTACGTTGGTTGGCACGTTGATGCCCGTATCATAGTAGAAAGTTTTGGTGATGTAGGAGTAGCCCGGTTGGTGGGTTCGTGGTGGGTTCGAGATTTGTTACTTCGCATCGTTGGGGCTTCGGGGGGCTGTTTTGGCTTTTGGTGGCTTGCTTGACCTTTTGGTTGGGTGGGTTGCTACTAGGGGGGCGGCTTTCGGGAATGTGAGGGGAGGTGATGAGGGGATTGGTTTGTTAGCGTGGAGGTGTTTGTTTTGCGCCCCAAACGTTCACGCTGCTTTTCCTCTTCAGTTTTGCGTCAAGACTTGATTTGTTTGAGCATATTGGGGGTTTCCTGTGTTGCATCCCTAGTTGAGGAAAAGTGGGGGGTCTTACGATTTAACATTTTTCATGCGTCGTTCATGCGGGTGGGATAAACAAGGAAGGGGTTTTTGTGATCCCCCCAAGATGTTGTGTTTCAAAAATGATGGGGCCTATGAAGCTCGTTTGGTCTCTTGCTACGGAATTTATGTGGGCTTGGGTCTTTATAAGATTTCCACTATGCCCTTGTTAAGCTTCCTTCTCCAAACGTTGCCCGCCTGTTCGGCTTGTCCTTTTTATGGTGGGCTACGTCGAAGAGGATGCTACCCGGTTGATCTGCCGTAGTCAAGCTTGTCTCAAAGATTTAAACCAGCATGTGTAGTATGAAAAAATTAGACTGTGAATGCGAAGGTCCTTAAAACAGTTATGTTTGTTTTATGGTACCTGCACTCGGTAAACCCTGTAATTCTAAGTAATACGTGCAAAAAACCCCGACTTCTGGAAGGATATTTATTAGATAAAAAGGGCGACGCGGGGTCTGCCGTTGCTGCGATTTATTCATGATAATCGAGGATCGCACGGCCCTCGTGCCCGGGGACGATCATTTAAATTTTTGCCCCATAACTTTCGTGGTAGGTGTGGCCTATAGGTGGTGACGGGTGACGGGGAATTAGGGTTCGATTCGGAGAGGGAGCCTGAGAAACGGCTACCCACATCAAGGAAGGCAGCAGGCGCGCAAATTACCCAATCCTGCCGGGGAGGTAGTGCAAAAAAATAACAATACGGGCTAAAACGATCTGGAAATTTGGGAATGATTTACAATCTAAACCCTTAAACGGGTCCATTGGAGGGCAAGTTGGTCCCAGAGCCGCGGTAATTCCAGCCCCAATAGGTATATTTAAGTTGTTGCATTTAAAAAAGTGTGTTGGACTTTGGGTTGGGTCGGCCGGTCCCCCTTCGGTGTGCCCCGGTTTTCGCCCCTTCTGCGGCGATGCGCCCTGGCTTAATTGGCCCGGGTGTGCCCCCGGCGCTGTTACTTTGAAAAAAATTAGAGTGCTAAAAGCAAGCCTCGTTTTGTATACTTAGCAGGGGATAACATCATGGGTTTTTCGGCCCTTTTCTTTGGGCCCTTGGGATGGGGGAAAGAAAGATTAACGGGACAGTGGGGGCATTCGATTTCATAGTCAGAGGTGAAAATTTTTGGATTTTGAAAGCGAACAACTCGAAGCATTTGCCAAGGATGTTTTCATTAATCAAGAACGAAAAATTGGGGGCTCGAAGACGATCAGATCCGTCCTAGTCTCAACCCTAAACGTTTCCGACCAGGGGGTCACGGAGTTGCTTTTTAGGACTCCCCTGGCCCTTTTGAGAAATCAAAGTTTTTGGGTTCCGGGGGGGGGTATGGTCGCAAGGTGAAACTTAAAGGAATTGAGGAAGGGCCCCCAGGAGTGGAGTGGGCTTATTTGATCAACACGGGGAAACTTACCAGGTCCAGACATGAAAGGTTGACAGACTGAGAGCTTTTTTCTTGATTCTGGGGGTGGTGGTGCAGGGCCGTTCTTATTTGGTGGAGCGATTTGTCTGGTTTTCCTTTAAACGAACGAGACCTCAGCTGCTAACTAGTATGTGGAGGTATCCCCCCCACGGCCAGCTTCTTAGAGGGACTTGGGCCCTTTTAGGCCACGGAATTTTGAGGCAATAAAAGGCTGTGATCCCTTGGATGTTCTGGGCCGACGCGGCTCATGATGTTTTAACAGATACCCTTTGGCGACAGGCCCGGGAAATCTTTGAAATTTCATCGTGATGGGGTAGATCTTTGCAATTGTTGGTTTTAAAACGAGGAATTCCTAGAAAGCGCGAGTCTCAGCTCGCTTTGATCGCCCCGCCCTTTGTAACACCCCCCTCGCTCCCCCGATTGAAGGTCCGGGTTTGAAGTGTTGGGATCGCGGCGACGTGGGCGGTTCGCCCCCGGGACGTCGCGAGAATTCCACTGAAACCCTTTCATTTAGAGGAAGGGGAAGTTTGTAAAAAGGTTTCCGTAGGTGAACCTGCGGAAAGGTCATTGTCGAAGCCTGACAGGAAGCCGTGAACATTAATCACAATCGGGGTGTGGGGTTGGTGTGAGCCTGCCCCGCGTGTTTTAGCATGCGTTTTTACGTGCCTATATGGCATGGTGGATGTTTTGTGGGCACAAAAAAAAAAAAACCCCCGGGACGGATGTGCCAAGGGGAAAAAAAAATTTAAGAAGGGTGGTCTGTGTTGCCCCGTTTTCGGTTTGGGGACGCGGGTCGCGCCCCTTTTTAAAAATTTAAAAGACCTCGGCCGGGTATCTCGGCTACGCTCTTTAAGAACGTAGCAAAAAGCGATACTTTGGGGTGAAATTTCAGAAAACCCCCTGAACCCCTCAGTTTTTTTAAAGCAAGTTGCGGAAGCCATTCGGCGAGGGCAAGTTGCCTGGGGTACGCATCGGTCGCCCCAGACCATCCCCCCCATGGGACGTTGGTCTGGGAGGAGACTGGCTCCCCTGCCCAAAGGGGCGGTTGGCCTAAAAAGGAGTCCCTTTGGCGGCGCACGGTAGTGGTGGTTGTTTAAGGGCCCTTCGTATGAGGTGTGAGCTAGAGAGTTGCTCGCTAAAAAACCCTAATGTGTTGTTACGACGATGCTTTCGACCGCGACCCAGGTCAGGGGGACTACCCTGATTTTAAAGCATATCAAAAAGCGGGGGAAAAGAAACTTAAAAGGTTTCCCTAGAACGGGAGCGAACGGGAAAATAGCCCAGCTTGAAAATGGGCGGCCTGTCTTCGAATTTAGCTGGAGAAGCGTCCCAGCGGCGGCCCGGGCCCAAGTCCCCGGAAGGGGGGGCCAGAGAGGGTGAGAGCCCCGTCGTGCCGGCCCCTGTGCCCCGAGGCGCTTCTGGAGGGGGGTTTGTTTGGGAATGAGCCCAATAGGCGGAAAATTTCCGTCAAGGTAAATCCCGGGTGGAGCCGTAGCAAACAAGTCCCGGAGGGAAAGATGAAAAGGATTTGAAAAGAGGTCAAAGAGTGCTTGAAATTGGGGAGGGAGCGGATGGGGGCGGCGTGGTTTTCCGGGCGGATGTGGAACGGCGGAGCCGGTTTCCCCCGACGACTCGGGGCGTGGACGGTGGGATTGGTGCGGGGCCAAAACCGGGCTGGTTTTAGCCCGTGGAGATGCGTCGGCGATCGTGGTTGGGGCGGCGCCCTTACGGGGTTCGGCACTGCGCGCTCCTGGCCGGTCGGGCACCCCATTCGGCCGTCTTGAAAACGGACCAAGGGTTGAATGTGTGCGGTCAAGGGTGGTAAACCCCCCCCAAAGGGGCAAGGAAGTGATTGGGGGGATCCCCCCGTGGGGTGCACCGCCGACGACCTGTCTTTGAGAAGGGTTGAGGTGAGTGCCCCGTCGGGGCCCGAAAAAAATGGTGAACTTGCCGAGCGGGGCGAAACCCGAGGAAAATCTGGTGGAGGCCCCCAGCGTTGACTGCAAAAAAGTTGTTGACTTGGGTATAGGGCGAAGATAAACGAAACCCTTGTAGTGGTTCCCCCCGAAGTTTTCCTCAGGTAGCTGGAGCCCCGGGGGCGAGTTCTATCGGGTAAAGCGAATGATTAGAGGCATCGGGGGCGCAACGCCCCTGACCTATTCTCAAATTTAAAAAGGTAGGACGGCGCGGTGCTTCGTTGAGCCGTTTTCCGGAATCGGAGCTCCAAGTGGGCCATTTTGGTAAGCGAATGGCGTGCGGGATGAAAACCGGGAAACCGGGTTCGGTGCCAAATGCCGCAACCTAGAACCCCCAAAGGGGGTTTGGTCGATTAAGAAGCAGGCGGTGGTCTGGAAGGGCGAAATCCCCTAAGGGGGTGTAAAAATCACCTGCCAAACAACTAGCCCCGAAAAGGATGGCGTTTTAAAGGGGCACCCCACCCCCCCTCGGGGCAAATGCCAGGCCCCCATGAGAGGGGGGGCGGGCGGTGCTGCAAAAAACCCTTTGGGGTGAGCCTGGGCGGGGGCGGCCGTCGGTGCGGATCTTGGTGGTAGTAGCAAAAAATTTTAAATAGAACTTTAAGGCGAAGGGGGAAAAAGGGTTCATGTGAACGGACTTGCACAGGGTTAGTCGATCCTAAGGGGGGGGAAGCCCCTCAGTAGGCGTTTCGCGCGGCTTCGAAGGGAATCGGGTTAAAATTCCTGAACCGGGGGGGGGGGGGGGCGGTGACGGGGAAAGTTAGGGAGTCCCGGGACGTGGCGGGGGGCCTCGGGAAGATTATCTTTTTTGTTTAACAGTGCCCCCCCTGGAAACGATCAGTCGGAGGTGGGGTTTCCGCGGCGGGAAAGGCACCGCACGGCGCGGTGTCGATGCCCCCCGGGGGCCCTTAAAAAATCGGGGACCGAGTCCCTCCCCGCCCGGTGTATTTCAAAACCCCGATAGGTCTCAGGTGAAAGCCTCTGGTGATGGAACAATGTAGGAAGGGAAGTCGGCAAAATGGACCCGTAACTGGGAAAAGGTTTGGCTCTGAGGGTGGGCCGGGGGTCCCGTCCCAAACCCCCGTGGTGTCGGCGGACTGCTCGAGTGCTTCCGGGGGGAGAGGGGTGCCGCGTGGGGGGGGGGGACGGACTGGGAAGGGCCCTTTTGGGGGGCCCTTTCCCCGGGGTCGAAAGCCAACTCAGAATGGTAGGAAAAGGGGGAATCGATGTTTAATTAAAAAAAAGCATTGCGGATGGTCCCTGCGGATGCAAACGCAATGTGATTTCTGCCAGTGCTTAAATGTCAAGGAAAAAAATTCAACCAAGGGGGGGGTTAAACGGCGGGGTAACTATGACTCTTTAAAAGGGAGCCAAAACCTCGTCATTAAATTTGTGAGCGCATGAATGGTTAACGAGATTCCCCTTCCCCGTCTATATCCAGCGAAAACCAGCCAAGGGGAAAAGGGCTTGGCAGAATCAGCGGGGAAAGAAGCCCTGTGAGCTTGACTTAGTCCGACTTTTGAAATGACTTGGAGGTGTAGTTAAGTGGGAGCCTTGGGCGAAAGTGAAAAAACCATACTTTTAACGTTATTTTACTTTTCGTGAATGGAAGGGGGCAATGCCCCTCTTTTTGGACCCCCGGCCCCCTCGGCGGGCCCATCCGGGCGGAAGACATTGCGGGGGGAGTTTGGTGGGGCGGGGACATCTGTTAAAAGATAACGCAGGTGTCTAAGATGAGTCAACGAGAACAGAAAAACTGGTGGAACAGAAGGGTTTAAAAACTCGTTTGTTTTGATTTCCAGTGAATACGAACCTGAAAGCGTGGGCCCAAAAATCCTTTAGCCTTGGAATTTGAAGCTAGAGGTTCAGAAAAGTTACCCCAGGGGGTAAAGGCTTGTGGAGCCCGCGTTTATAGGGGGTTGCTTTTTTATCCTTCGATGTCGGCTTTCTATCATTGTGAAGCAGAAATTTCCCCGTGTTGGATTTTTTCCCCACCAATAGGAGTGAGCTGGGTTTAGCCGTCGTGGACGGGTTTGTTTTCCCCCACTGAGACGGGTTCGCAATAGTAATTACCTAGTACGAGAGGAACCGTTGATTCGCACAATTTCATCGCGCTTGGTTGAAAAGCCGTGGCGCGAAGCTACCGTGCGCGGGGATTATGACAAAGCCTCTAAGTCAGAACCCGGGTGAAGCGACGCGTGTGCCCGCCCCCTTTTTCCCGACCAGAGTAGGGGCCTGGGCCCCCCAAAGGCAGTGTCGTTGGCCAAGCCGTGCGAGGGGGAAGGCGTGCGGGCCCCCTGAAGTACATTTTCCCATCAAGGGCGGGTGAATCCTTTGGAGATTAAATACGCGAGGGGTATTGTAAGTGGGGAGTGGCCTTGGCCATCCCCTGAGATTCAGCCCCGCGTCGCCAGATTCGCCCCCCCCCCCAAAACACTTCTCCTTTCAATCGTTCCTTCCCCCTTTTTGCGAGGCTGAACCCCCTACTTAGAAAAATTGCAAAATTTGAAAAAAATACAAGTTCCTTCTTGAAAACCCAAATAGGCCATCCCTTTGGGTTTCCCTTGAGTGGGAAAGCCAAATCGGGCCATCCCTTGGGTTTCCCCCAAGCCAAATCAGGCCAAGCCTTGATAGAACAAGCAAAATCAGGCCAACCCTTGGTGTTTGGTCGGAAAAACCCAAAATCAGGCCAAGCTTGGTGCCTTGATCGTAAGAAAAAAATGGGCCTCCCTTGGTCCCTTTGATGGAACAAGCCAAACACCCAAAGCTTGGTCCCCTTGATCGTAAGGAAAAATCAGGCTCCCTTTGGTTTCCCTTTGGTCGGAACAAGCCAAATCAGGCCAACCTTGGTCCCTTTGACGAAAGAAGCAAATGGGCCAACCCTTGGTGCCTTGATCGGAAAACTCCCAACCCCCAAAAAAAATTGGGGCCAGCCTTTGTGGGCCCCTGGATTTTCCGTAAAAGCAAAATCGGGCCACCCTTGGTGCTTGATGGGGGCCAAGGGGGCCAAAAAAAATAGGCCATCCCTTGGTGCCTTGATGTCCCAACCCAAAACGGGCCATGCCTTGGGCCTTGATCGGAACAAGCCAAATCAGGCCAACCCTTGGTCGTGCCAAGCCAAATCGGGCCCATGTTGGGTTGCCTTGGTCGGAGAAGCCAAAGTTTCCCCATCCCTTGAGTCGGAGAAAGCCAAAGTTTCCCCTGCCCGTTTGGTTGGGTTTCCAAAAATTATGATAGAGGGAAAAAAAAAGTTTGTTCCTGTCATTAGCTTTTTTTCATAAGGTATATATGGGGGGGGCCCATGGGGTCTGTTCCCCCCGACCTGTGGCGAAGGAAGCATGGGCCCAGGCTGCTGGGTTAAAGTCGCTATTGGATCCCCAGCTCCCAAGCCCCCACGGTGCCCGTTGCCAGATGTCCCTGTCCCCCGAAAAACGCGTCCCCCGTTGCCTGATTTTCCCTCGTCGCCAGCACGGTGCCCCGCCCCTTTGATCGTCGCCCATTTCTGCACCGGGGCTTGGTTCCCCTCACCTTTGGGCCCGGAACCTCATGCATGGCTTGGTTTCTCATGCAAATTTTCGCCGAAAACGAAGTCTTTTGCTGGGATACAGGCTCGGGGCCCATCCGTTCGCACGACCTCGGAAACCGAAAGTTTTGCCGGATCCTCCAAATAATTTTCCCGGGAGCACCACGCAAAGTTTCATCCAAAACGGAGTCCGTTTGGTGGATCAAACTTACATGCCTCAAAACCCGCCCCGACACGTCCAAACCCCCGGGCCCGGTAAAACCCCGCCCCCAAAAAACCGAAATTTCCGCCCGGATCCTCCTAATACTGTTCACGGGCCCCACGCAAATTTTGTAAAAAACGGGTCCTTTGAGCCGGGTTCCAAGTTACAGCCTCAAAAGCCGTCCCGACACGCCCAAACCCCGGGCCCCGGTAAAACCGACCCGAAAAACCGGATTTTCCTCCCCGGTTCCCCTAAACATGTTCACGGAGACCACGCAAAGTTTCTTAAAAAACGGAGTCTTTTGACCCGGTTTCCAAAAAATTTGGTCCAAACCCCGTGCGAAAGCCCAACGCCCCCCCCCGGGGGGCCTCCCGCCCCCGCCCCCGAATTTTTCGGCATGGATCCCCCTAACATATGCCCAAGGGCACATGCAAAGTTTGCCCCAAACGGAGTCCTTTTTGTTTGGGGTTTTCAAAAATTATGATAGATGGAAAAACCCAAAATGTTTCTTCCGTCACTTGCTTTTGTTCATAAGGGTATATAAGGGGGACCTTGGGTTGTCCCCCCGATGTGGCCCCCCCGCCATAGGCCCCGGTGCATAAGGTAGGCGTCCGCCCTTTCATACCAAACCCCCCCGGTGCCCGTTTCTAGATCGTCCCTCGTTGCCGTAAGCGTCCCCCTCCCCTGACCCGTTCCTCAGCCATGGCTGGTTTCACCCGGGCCTGGCTTCCCGTCCCGTGCCCCGGCTTGGTTTACCGTGCCCTGGCCCAGTAAAATCGTGCCTAGATCGGCCTATTGCCCGCAAGCGGCCCCGTCCCGTGTCGTCGCTCTTTCCCTCGTGCCATGGCCGGTTTCATTTTGCAGGGCTTCAGTCCTCGTCCCATGGTTGGTTTCCCCGTCCCTGGCATGCTAGATCGGCCCTCGTTCCCCGCAGCGTGCCCGTCGTGATCGTAGCCCGTTCATGTGCCTTGGGTGGTTTCACCGTCCCATGGTTCGAGTACCTCGTGCCATGGCTTGGTTTCACCGTCCCATGGCTTCGAGTCCCTTTTGCCAGGCTTGGTTTCACCGTGCCATGGTTCGATACTCGTCCCTTGGCTTGGTTTCACGAGCATGGCCGTTTTACCTGTCCCTTGGTTGGTTTACCGTGATGGCCGGTACCCGTCCCTTGGCTTGGTTTCCGTGCCATGGTTCGGTCCCTCGTCCCATGGCTTGGTTTCACCGGCCATGGCTTCAAGTACCTCGTGCCAGGGCTTGGTTTCACCGTGCCAGGCTTCGAGTACCTCTTTACCCCTTTTTTGGCCCTTGGTTTCCCGTGCCTTGGCCGGTACCTCGTGCCTTGGTTTTGGTTTTCCCCGGCAGGGCCGAGTCCTCGTGCCTTGGTTTGGGTTTTCCCCGTGCAGGCCCGAGTACTCTCCCTTTGGGTTTGGTTTCCCCGTCCCATGGCTTCGGTCCCTGGCCCAGGGCTTTTTTCCGGCCTGCTCCGTCCCTGTGCCATGGCTTGGTTTTACCGTGCCATGGTTTGAGTACTCGTGCCATGGCTTGGGTTCACCGTGCCTGGGCCCGGAAAATCGTCCCTTTGGCTTGGTTTCCCCGAGCATGGCCGGGTACTCTTGCCTTGGCTTGGTTTCCCGTGCATGGCTTCGAGTACTCTGCCAGGGCTTGGTTTCCCTTTGCCATGGCTTCGATCCCTCGTCCCCGGTTTGGGTGACACCGTGCCTGGCATCGGTACTCGTGCCATGGTTGGTGACCCGTCCCATGGAACCAGTCCCTCGTCCCAGGGCTTGGTTTCACCGTGCCATGGCCGAGTCCCTCGTGCCTTGGTTTTGGTTTCCCCTTGCATGGGAGTCCCTCGTGCTTTGGCTTGGTTTCACCGTGCCATGGCCGAGTAACTCGTGCCTTGGTTTGGTTTTTCCCGGGCCCAGGGCTTCGAGTCCTTGCCTGGCTTGGTTTTGCGTGCCAGGGCCGAGTACCTCGTGCCAGGTTTGGGGTTTTCTGGTGCCAGGGCCCGAGAAAAACTGTCCCTTGGCTTGGTTTCACCGTGCATGGCCGGTACCTGTCCCTTTGGTTGGTTTCCCCGTCCCATGGCATCGAGTCCCTCGTCCCATGGTTTGGGTTTTCCCGTGCCATGGCGAGTACCTGGGCCCTTGGTTGGTTTCCCAAGCGGGGGCCGGTTTCCCTCGTGCCTTGGCGGGTTTCACCGTGCCCGGGCGGTAACTCGTCCTTGGTTTGGGTTTTCCCCGTGCCTTGGTTGGTTACACCTGCCATGGCATCGAGTACCTGTGCCTGGCGGTTTTCACCTTGCCATGGCATCGAGTCCCTGTGCCATGGCTTGGTTTTGCGTGCCATGGCCGAGAAACTGTGCCTTGGTTGGTTTCACGTGCCAGGGCCCGGCCTCGTCCCTGGGGGGTTTTTCCGGCATTGGCCTAGTTTCGTCGCAGTCGTGGGTTTTTTTGCCCGTGTTTCGGCAGATGGGTCCCTACTAAAAAATTTGATAGATGAAAATTTCAATGTTTATCTGTCACTTAGCTTTTGTTAAAAAGGTTATATGGGGGGGGTAGTGTGTCTGCCCAAGGGGGGACACTGGTCGGGTCAGTTTGCTAGTCGGGCGGGGGTCAGTTGCTAGTCGGTGGAATTGTGCTTGTCGGTTGGAATCGGTTGCTTGTTGGTCGGAATCGGTTGCTTGTCGGTCGGAAAGGGTCGGTTGCCGTTGGTCGGAATCGGTTTGTAGCCCATTTTTTCTGGGGAAATTGGAGACGGGTTGCCTGTTGTCCTATTCCTTCTACGTTGGTTGCGCACTTGATGCCCGTACATATGTGAAAATTTGGATGTAGGCAGTGCCGGTTTGGTGGGGGTTTGTGGTGGGTTTGAGATTTGTTTTGCAGTTCGGTGTTCTGGGGGCTGTTTTGGGTTTTGGTGGCTTGCTTTACCTTTTGGGTTTGGGGGGGTTGCTATAGTTGGGCGGCTTTCGGGAATGTCGACCGGGGGGTGCATGAGTGGTGGTTTTGGGGTTTTTTACGCGTGGATGGCTGTTTGGGTTGCGCACAACGTTCACGCTGCTACCTTTCAGTTTTGGTCAAGACTTGTTTTTTCTTTGGGTTTGTGGGTTTTGTGTGGTACCCAGTTGATGGTAAGTGTGGGTCTTACGATTTACATTTTATCATGCGTCGTTCAGCGGCGTGGGGGTAAACAAGGAAGCGGTCTTTTTGTCCCCAAATGTTGTGTTTGCAACAATGAGTGGCCTATGAAAAATGTTTGGTCTCTTGCATAGGGAAAATTTTGTGGGTTGGGTCTTAAAATCTTCACTATGCCCCTTTTAAGCGTTTTTGCTTCTCCAAAAAAGATTTTTTGCCATGTTAGGCTTGTCCTTCATGGGGGCTAGTCGAAGAGGATGTACCTGGTTGATCTGCCCCGTGGGCTTTGGTTGTTCAAAGATTAAGCCATGTGGTATTTGAACAAATTAGACGGTTTTAAACTGCGAAGGCTATTAAAACATTTTAGTTTGTTTGATGGTACCCCCCGCTACTCGGGTAACCTAGTAATCTAGAGCAATACGTGCAACAAAACCCCCACTTTTGGAAGGATGCATTTATTAGATAAAAAGGTCGACGCGGGCTCTGCCCGTTTTTCGCGATGGGTTATGATAACTCGCGGATGCACGGCCCCCGTGCGGCGCGCATTTTTCAAAATTTTGCCTTTCAACTTTCGAGGTTTTGGATAGTTGGCCTACTATGGTGGTGACGGGTGACGGGAAATTTGGGTTCGATTCGGAGAGGGAGCCTGGAAAAGGTACCATCAAGGAAGGCAGCAGGGCGCAAATTACCAAACTGAAAGGGGGGGTAGTGACAATAATAAATACCGGGGTCAAAAGAGTTGGTAAAGGAATGAGTACATTTTAAATCCCCTTAAAGAGGATATTGGGGGAGTCTGGGCCAGCAGCCGCGGTAAAATTCCGTCCATAGGTAATTTTTAAATTGTTTCAGTTAAAAAAACTCGTAGTGGACTTTGGGTTGGGTCGGCCGGTCCGCCTTCAGGTGTGCCCGGTTTACTCGTCCCTTCTGTCGGCGATGCGCTCCTGGCCCTTTAATTTGGGGGTGTGCCTCCGGCGCTGTTACTTTGAAAAAATTAGAGTGCTCAAAGCAAGCTAGGGTTGTATACATTAGCATGGGATAACATCATAGGATTTCGGGCCATTACGTTGGCCTTGGGACGGAGTAATGATTAACAGGGACAGTCGGGGGATTCGTTTTCTAGTCAGAGGTGAAATTCTTGGATTTATGAAAGACGAACAACGCAAAAGCATTTCCCAAGGTTTTTTATTAATAAAGAAAAAAGTTGGGGGTCGAAGACGTCGATCCCGTCCTAGTTCAACCATAAACGATGCCGACCAGGGATCAGCGGTGTTGCTTTTAGGACTCCGTGGCACTTATGAGAAATCAAGTTTTTGGGTTCCGGGGGGAGTATGGTCGAAGGTGAAACTTTAAAAAAATTTACGGAGGGCACCACCCGGAGTGGGGCCTGGGTTAATTTGACTCAACACGGGGGGAAACTTACCGGTCCAGACATAGTAAGGATTGACAGACTGGAGCTCTTTCTTGTTTATGGGTGGTGGTGCATGGCCGTTCTTAGTTGGGGGGCGTTTGCTGGTTAAATTCGTTAACGAACGAGACCTCGCTGCTAACTAGCTATGTGGGGGTATCCCCCCCACGGCCAGCTTTAGAGGGCTAGGCCTTTTAGGCCCGGAAGTTTGAGGCAAAAACAGGGCTGTGAGCCCTTAGATGTTTGGGCCCCCGCGCGACATGATGTATTCAAGAGTTTAGCCTTGGCCCAAGGCCCCGGGAAATCTTTGAATTTCTGTTTATGGGGTGATCATTGCAATTTTTTGGGTTTAAAAAAGGAATTCCAGTAAGCGCGAGCATCATCGCGTTGACTAGTCCCGCCCCTTTTTACACACGCCCGTCGTCCCACCCATTTAATGGTCCCGGGGAAGTGTTAGGATCGCGGCGCGGGGCGGTTCGCCGCGGCGAGTCGCGGAATTTACTGAACCTTATCATTTGAGGAAGGGGGAAATCGTAAAAAGGTTTCCGAGGTGAACCCGGGAAGGTCATTGTCGAAGCCTGCACAGCAGAACGACCCGGGGGAACATGTAATCACAATCGGTGTCGTGGGATATGGTGTGAAGCCTGCCCCCGTGCTTGCTAGTGCGTTTTAAAGGCCTTTAGGCATGGTGGGTGTTTTTTGGGGCACAAAAAAAAAACCCCGGCACGGCTGTGCCAAGGAAAACAAAATTCAAGAAGGGTGCGTCTGTGTTGCCCGTTTTCGGTGTGCACGCGGGTCGCGAAAATTTTAACCTAAAGACTTCGCAAGGTATCTGGCTCACGCACGATGAAGAAGTAGCAAAATGCGATACTTGGTGTGAATTGCAGAATCCGTAAACATCGAGTTTTGAACGCAAGTTGGCCCAAAGCCATTGGGCCGGGGCACGTCTGCCGGGGTAGCATCGCGTCCCCCGACCTCCCCCCCCATAGGGGTTGGTCTGGGAGGAGAGGTCCCCCGTGCCAATGGTGGGGTTTGGCTAAAAAGGGCCCTTTGGGGGCCCGCACGGTAGTGGTGGTTGTTAAGGCCTTCGTATCGAGCTGTGTGTGCTAGAGATTTGCTCGCAAAAGCCCCTAATGGTTGTCTTCGACGATGCTTGCCCGCGACCCAGGTCAGGCGGGCTACCCGTGAGTTTAAGCATATCAATAAGGGAGGAAAAAAAAAACTTACAAGGTTTCCCCCTAGTAACGGGAGCGAACCGGGAATCCCCAGTTTGAAAAATCGGGGGCCCTCGTCGTTCGAATTGTATTTGGGGAAAAAGCGTCCTCAGGGGGGCCCGGGCCCAAGCCCCCGGGAAGGGGGCGCCAGAGAGGGTGAGACCCCCGTCGTCCCCGGCCCCTGGCCCCAGAGGCGCTGTCTGGGTCGGGTTGTTTGGGAATGCAGCCCAATAGGGCGGAAATTCCGTCCAAGGCAAAATTGGGCGTGGGGGCCGATGCAAACAAGACGCGGGGAAAGTGAAAAGGACTTAAAAAAAGGAGTAAAAGATGTTGAAATTGTCGGGGGGGAAGGGGGGGGGGGCGGCGATGCGTCCCGGTGGATGTGGAAGGGGCGAGAGCGGCCCCCGATCGACTGGGGGTGGAACCGGGGCGGTTGGTGCGGGGGCCCAAAGCGGGCTTTTTGTATGCTGGGGGAGATGCCGCGCGTCGATCGGGGTTTGGGCAGCGCGCGCCGTTCGGCGTGCTTCGGCACCTGCGCGCTCCGGGCACCGGCTCGGGCCCCCCATTCGGCCGTCTGAAACCGGACCAAGGGTCTGCATGTGTGCGAGCAAGGGTGGTAAACCGCAAGGGAAAGGAAGTGATTGGGGGACCCCCCTAGTGGGGGGCACGCCGACCGACCTTTATTTTGAGAAGGGGTTCGAGTGTGAGCATGCCTGTCGGGGGCCCCAAAAAATGGGAACATGCCTGGCGGGGCGAAGCCCGAGGAAAAATCGGTGGGGCCCGCAGCGATACTGCGTGCAAATCGTTGTTGATTGGGTATAGGGGGGGGAAAGACAAATCAAACCCGTTAGTGTGGCCCCTCGAATTTTCCCCTAGGTGCTGGAGCCCGGGTGCGAGTTTATCGGGAAAAGCGAATGATTAGAGGCATCGGGGGGAAAACGCCCTAAACCTTTCTCAAACTTTAAATAGGTAGGCGGGCGGCTGTTGTTGGCCGTCCCACGGAATCGAGGCCCCAAGTGGGCCTTTTTTGGAAAGCAAAACTGGCGATGGGGATGCCCGGAAGCGGGTTAGGTGCCAAACTGCGCGCTAAACTAAACCCAAAAAGGGTTTTGGCGTTTAAGACAGCAGGAGGTGGTCATGGAAGTGAAATCCGCAAAGGGTGTGTAACAATACCTCCCGTCAACTACCCCCAAAAATGGTGGGTTTAAAGCGCGCGCCCTACCCGGCCCGGGTGGGGAAGGCCCAGGCCCCGGGATGAGTGGAGGGCGCGGGGTCGCTGCAAAACCTTGGGGTGAGTGGGCGGGGGGCGGCCGTCGGGCGGTCTTGGTGGTGTAGCAAATATTCAAATGAAAAACTTTAAAGGGCCGAAGAGGGGGAAAAGGGTTTCCTTTTAAACGGCACTTGAAATGGGTTAGTCGATCCAAAGAGAGGGGGGGAAGCCGTCAGATAGGGGTTTTGCGCGAGTTTTCGAAAGGGAAATGGGTTTAAAAAAATTCCTAAACCCGGGACGTGGCGGCTGACGGCAACGTTAGGGAGCCCGGAGACGTCGGGGGGGGCCCTGGGGAAAGAGTTATTTTTTCTTTTTTAACGCCTGCCCCCCCTAAAAAGACTCAGTCGGAGGTAGGGTCCAGCGGCTGGAAGAGCACCGCCGTGCGCGGTGTCCGATGCGCCCCCCGGGGCCCTTGAAAATCGGAGGACCGAGTGCCCCCCCCCCCCGGTGTACTCATAACCGATCAGGCTCCAAGGGAAACCCTCTGGTCGATGGAACAATGTAGGCAAGGGAAGTCGGCAAAATGGATCCGTAACCTGGGGAAAAGGATTGGCTTGAGGGCTGGGCAGGGGGGGGTCCCAGTCCCGAACCCGTCGGTGTCGGCGGATGTCGAGTGTTTCCCGCGGCGGGAGGCGGGTCCCCGGTGCCGGCCGGGGGACGGACTGGGAAGGGCCCTTTTTGGGGGGCCTTCCCCGGGGTCAAAACAGCCAACTAGAACGGGTACGGAAAAGGGGAAACCCGATGTTTAATTAAAACAAAGCTTTGCGATGGCCCCCTGGGATGAAACGCAATGTGATTTCTGCCCGTGCTTGAATGTAAAAAGTGAGAAATTCAACCAAGCGGGGGAAAAAGGCGGGAGTAACTATACTCTTTAAAGGTAGCCAAATGCCTCGTATCTAATTAGTGAGGCATGAAGGTTAACGAGACCCCATGCCCCTGTCTACTATCCAGCGAAACCACACCCAAGGGAACGGGTTTGGGCAAATCAGGGGGAAAGAAGACCCTTTTTGAGCTTGACTCTGTCCGATTTGTGAAATGACTTGAGAGGTGTAGTATAAGTGGGGGGGCCTTTCCCGGGCGAAAGTAAAATTTCCACTACTTTTAAGTTATTTTACTTATTCCGTGAATCGGAAGCGGGGCTCCCTTTTTTTGGCCCCAAAGGCTGCCTCGGGGGGCCCGATCCGGGCGGAAGACATTGCAGGTGGGGAGTTTGGCGGGGGCGGCACATCTTTTAAAAAGAAAACGCAGGTGCCAGATGGTCAACGAGAACAGAAAAATTGTGTGGAACAGAAGGGTTTTAAAAGCTGTTTTTTTTGTTTCCAGTACGAATACGAACCGTGAAAAAGCGTGGCCTAACGATCTTTAGGGCCTTGGAATTGAAGCTAGAGGGGGTCAGAAAGTTCCCAGGGATAACTGGCTTGTGGCAGCCAAACGTTTATAGCGGTTGCTTTTTGATCCTTCAGTCGGCTCTTCCTATCATGTGAAGCGAATTCACCAAGTGTTGGGTTGTTTACCCACCCAAAAGGGGAAAGTGAGGGGTTTGACCGTCGTGAGACGGTTTGTTTTACCCTATGATGACAGTGTCGCAAAAGTAATTAACCTAGTACGAGAGGGGAACCGTTGATTCGCACAATTGGTCATCGCGCTTGGTTGAAAAAACCAGTGGCCGGGAAACTCCCGGCGCTGGATTATGATGAACGCCTTAAGTCAGAATCGGGTAGAAGGAGGTGTGCCCCCCGCCCGTTTGCCCACCGCAGTGGGGCCTCGGCCCCCAAAGGCACGTGTCGTTTGGGCCCAAACCCGTGCGACGGACGAGTCGTGGGGGCCGCCCTGAAGTACATTTTTCCCCTCAGCGGCGGGTAGAATCCTTTCGACGATTAAATACGGACGGGGTATTTTAAGTGGCAGAGTGGCCTTTCTGCCACGTCCCACTGAGATTCAGCCCGCTCGCTCAGATTCGTCCCTCCCCCAAAAAAATTCTTTTCAAATGTTCCTTACCCCTTTTTGCCCAGGTGAACTCCCCTACTTAGGAAATATGCAAAAACTTTTAAAAAAAAACAAGTATCCTTCTTGCACAAGCCAATCAGGCCTGCCCTTGGTTCCCTTTAGTGGGAAAGCCAAAAAGGCCATCCTTTGGCGTCCCCAAACCAAA
>JARYMX010000291.1:0-36779 GCA_030169165.1 Centaurea solstitialis | reverse complement strand
CAAACCAAAAAGGAAGAAATCAAAAAAATTAAATTTAAAAAAACCCCAAAAAAAATTGACCCATTTCTTCCCCCATCTCTGTTCTACCCCCAAAAAACAAGAACAAATGAAAAAAATCAAACCAGATCTGAAAAAAAAACCCAGATCTGAAAAAAAAAAAAAATTTGAACCAATGAAAAAAAATGGAAAAAAAAAAACAAAGAACGGATAAAAAAAAAAAACCAGTCGGGAAAAACCCAAAATCGAACCAGAAACAAAACTAAAACGAAATGGGGAAAAAGGATGAATAACAAGAAGAAATCAAAACCAAATCGAGAAGTTGAAGAACGAGAAAAAAAGACAAAATCGAACCAAAATGAAGATGAAGGCTCCAAACAATGTTTCGAAATCTTTTCGAACAGATGAAAAAGACAAAAAACCCTTCGATCTAAAATGGGGCAATATTGTTTTTTTTGGTGTTGTTTTGGTATATGAGTTGTAGTTTTACAAGTGTGGTTGTTTCCTTTCTTTTCCCCCCCAAAATTTGGAGAGGAAGGGAATTTTTGGAAAATCTATTATAATGATTGTTTATATTTTGTAAACCAAACAACATTATTCATTCCATTATCATTCCTTTTTTTGAACCAAACAACATCAATCATTTTCTTTCCCCATTCCTAACCCTCTAATACCTCCAACCAAACCCCCCCAAATATTAACTACTAAGAAGCAAGAACAACGAATTAAAGTAAGAGTTAAGGAAAGATTATACCCAAGCACATCCAACATCAAAAATTTGGGGAAAATCGAGTGTTTTGATGCAACCTTGCAAAATGACCCCCAAAAGTGGTGAGAAAAACCCCAAAATCAATTTTATTTGAGGTAAAAAAATGAAGGTTTGAGTTGGGTTAAAAAATTGGGGGGAATAAGGGGTGAAAAGCAAAAAAAATGGGAAAAAGGGTGAAATTGGGGGTTTAGGGGGGGGTGGGGGAGAAGATAAAAATTAAGGGTGATTTGGTGGTGAAGGGGGGTGAAATCCAGCGGGGTGTCACGGCGGAATTGTGGGGGGTCGGCGGTGGCGGGGTCGGCAGTAGCCAGAGGGAGGGGGTTAGGTAGGGGGAAAAGAGAACTGGGGTTTGAAGGGAAGAAAAAAAAGAAAAAAACGGAAAAAAAAAAACGTACTAGGGGATCGTGGCTGTAAAACCCACGATCGCTAGGTGTACACGGAGCTGGGTTGGGGTCGGGGGGAGATCGGGGGGCCAAAACAAAAAAGTTTGGTAATGGGGTTTGCGATCAGAGGGCTAGCAAACGCTACTTCAGACCCTAGCGATCGCTAGGAGCTGAATTTTTTTTAAAGCAGAAAATGAAAAAGGAAACAAAAAATGTTTATAAAAAATTTAAATTAAAAAATTGCCCGGGAAGGGGGGAGAAGGGCTCGTTTTTCGTCTCGAGTTTTGACCAAGAATTAAAAAAAAGAGGAAGAGAAAAGGGTGGGTTTGATGGAAAGCAAGGTTTGACTTTAAAACCCCACCCCCTTTTCGGGGGGTTTGGGGTTTATGGGAAAAGGGAAACGGTCCGGGAAATTTGGGAGTGTCGGCGCGACAAAGCTTGAGTTTTTGGGGCCTTTAAATTTTTGAAAACTCGAGACTCACACGATATTTCAACGGCTCCGAAACGGAAAGATGCAAAAAGGGGAAAAGGGACCCACCAACGGGAAGGGATTTTTTCCCGGGAAAGAGTTTGCCCACGCGAATTGTAAAGGAGAAAAAGGGCTCCCCCTCAGAATTCTCGACGTTAAAGATACGGTTTTTCATGCCACTTTTTTTGTTTTTTCTTTGAAAATACGCGAACTCTCGTAGGCATCTAATCCCTTTTCTCATCTAACCCCGTTCAAATTGCAAAAGTTGACGCTCCCCGCATCTTTTTAATCAAAATTCAAGGGCCCTTTACCGCCCCAAAAAGCGCGGTGTTTGAGTTTTGACCGGGAGGTGAAAATGCTTTTACCCTATACGAGCCCATAAAAGGGGAAGTTCCAATTGGGGTTTTTAAAAGCGGTTCTATAAGCCCAAAGGGGCATCATCAAGCTTGAATTTACCAATCTTTCCTAGATGAGGCTACGGTTTTCTCAAAAATGGTTTTCAACTCACATTTGATATTTCGACTTGGCCACCGTTTGAGGGTGGGAAACAAACCGACCCGGGGTTGAACACCGTACTTTTTTAATAAAGAAACGAACTTTGACTCGATAAGTGGCTTCCACCCCTCACTTATAATGATTCTAGGAACACCGGGAAAAGCAGAAAAATTTGACGCTTAAGAAACTTTGAGACGACACGGGGGATCCCTTGGTGGTGAGGCGATTGCCTCGACCCACTTGGGCACATAATCACGGCCAAAAGGATGTAGTGATTAGAAAAGCTCGAGGGGGAAAGGGCCCATGAAATCGATGCCCCCCAAAAATCGAATAACTCAACTTCAAGGATTTTAAATTTAAAGGGGGATCTCATACGTCTAGAAATATTGCCCGTACGTTTACATCGATCACATTTCTTAACGAACGACTCCCGGCATCGCGGAAAAAGTTGGCCAAAAGAATCCGGAGTGAAGAACCTTAGCAACCTTCTTACCCTTACTCGCATGTCCCCCCAAAAAGGTAAGGTGTGACAATCTGTTAAAATTGCCCGGGTTTTCCCCTCACTGGGAATGCAACACGAATGATAGAGTCGGCACAAGATCGATAAAGAAAGGGATCGTCCCAAAAGTAGTACTTAACGTCGTAAAGGGAAATTTCTTACTTTTGGGTGTAAAACTAAGATCAGGGGAATAAATACCACACGCAAGATAATTAAGAAATGGGCGTACCATAGGGGAATCGGTACAAGAGACGGAAAGAAGTTGGTCACCGGGAAAAAGAGAGTCGTTAATAGGGGGAAAGAAAAAGGGGGAAGACCTAGTTCAATCGGAGAGATGGTCGGTGACGGAATTCTCGGATCCGGGTTTATCTTTGATCTCGAGACCCAAATTTTTTAAGGGAGCAAGATCCATCGAATTAACCTAGGTTTAGCGCCCTTTTTACTCATTAAATATCTAAGGGCGGCGTGGTGGGAGTAAACGTGACTTTTGATCCTACAAAATCCGCCCAAAACTTTTAAAATAGCATAAAAAACCGCTAGGGTTTTTTTTTCCTGGTCGAGTAGTTAAGTTGGGCTGGGTCAAAGGCCCTTATTTGCGTAATGAATAACAGGGCCCCTTTATCTCTTTTCTTTGTCCAAAACACGGCCCCTATGGCATAGTCACTCCGCATAAACACTTTAAACCCTCAAAAGGGAAAGTGACCAATCCGGGGGTTGAATGATCGGGGCCAAGGTTAACTCTTGTTTAAGTTGCTCAAATGCATGAAGGCACGAATCATTAAAAAAAAAGGGGAACCCATTTTTGGGAATAAAAGCTGGGTTTAAAAGGGGAAAGGAAATTTTTTAAAAAGTCTTTAATGAAACGCTGGAAAAAACCCGGGTGGGGCCCAAGAAAACTACGCCCCCCTTTTTGACACCGTCGGGGGGGGGTTTAGTCCCTAAATAACTGGTTTTTAAGCTCTATCGACCTCAATACCACGACTTGACAAAATTATGCCCAGAACAACTGCTTCGGTGACCATAAAAGGGGCTTTTTCCCCCAAATTTAAGGACGAATGAAACTTCTTCGCCCTGAAAAGAATTTTAGAGAGGTTAACGAGACAATCATCAAAGCCGATCCGTGTACCAAAAATCGCCCCATGAACACCCCCATTGATTTTTCGATGAATTTAAAAAAAAAATTGGCCATCTACACCTTTGAAAGGTACCCGGGTGCATTACATAACCCAAAACGGCATACCCCGGTAAGCGAATGTCCCGATGGACATGTAAATTTTGGTTTTTTCTTGATCATTGGGAGGCCCGGGAAATTTTTGAAAAAAATCCCGAAAAAACCGTCAAAAAATAACAAAAGTATAAATTTTTTTTGCAAAAACGTTCAAAGCATTTAAATCGATAAGGGAAAAGGGAAAAATGGCCCTTTCCCCGAGTGGCAAAATTTAAGGGCTTTCTATAGTCAATGCACATCCACCACCCAGTGCCCGGGTCTAGTTAAAATTTAACCCCCCCCTATCTTTTTTAAATGACCGTCATGCCCCTCTTTTTGGGAAACTACTTGAACTGGGCTCACCCACGGACTATGGGAATGGGGTAGATAATGCCCGATTTAATATTTTTCATAATTTCCCTTTTTAAAAAACTTCTTTCATGTTAGGGTTAAGTCGACGTTGGTTTTTCGATTGAAGATGCAGGCTCTTCATTAAAAAGATTCTAAAATGCAAAAAAAAAGGGCTTATTCCTTAATGTCACTATCGAGTATGCTAAAACGTACGATACTTTTTTAAGGACAAAACAACAACTTATCAAGTTGGGGAGATGTAAAGATAAATAACAATGACCGGATAAGGGTTATCATCTCCTAAGAAGGCATATTTTAAAATTTGAGGGAAAGGGGTTTTAATCTAAACCCTTTGGTGGGGCCGGGGATGTTATCCTCTTTCATAGCCGGGAACGGGTCGAAACCCCAACCTTCTTTGTGAATGGCCGCTAGCATAAAAATCTCCCAATGACTCTGCATCCTCTTCATCAACCAAGATTTCCTTTGGGGAAGACGGTTTTTTCCCAAGCAAACGGCGTTTGGGTGTCATCCATAATGGGGGCAACCCCATCGATTTCGCAAATCAAAATTTGACCCTTTTTTTTTTTCCCCATTAAGAGACAATTTCCCCCGCTTAACATCAATGATCGCACCGGCGGTAGCTAGAAAAGGACACCAAGTATGATTGGGGTGTTTTAAAAATCTTCTATCATCTCCAACACTACAAAACAAAAGGTATGATAAAACTCCCACTTGGAGTGGTAAATCTTTTCCCAAAAAGCCCACCGGGGACTTGATTGATCGGCCCCGAGTTAGAGTGAGATGTTGGGGCTTTCAATTCCCCCCATATGAACTTTATTTGGGAATTGCAAAGGGTTTAAACTTACGCCGCTCCCAAAAACACACAACACCGGAGAAAAAAATAAACCATTTATGGGGCAAAAGGAATCGAGACACTCCCGGGATCGCCCCAACTTTTTCGGGACACACGGGGGTTTTTAAAATGCGCTACACTCCTCAGACAAAATGATTCGGGTTCGAAAGTTTGGGGAATGATCCTTGAGGAACTTTTCATAAGTCGGGAAATTTTGGTTATCGCATCCATAAACGGGAAATTGATATGCAATTGCTTCATTATTTTTTTAAAAACTTCCCAAGCTTGGCTTCCAATTTACCTTGCCAAACGAGCCCAAAAATGGGGCATTCGACACTTGTGTAGGGTTTTTCACCGAACCTTCAACCGGTTTGGGGTCACCCCTTTGAACAAAAATTTTCCCCTTTATTGGCTTTAGTTATGCCCCTATTGCCACCGTGCAAACCACATTTCTCATTTTCTTCTCAACTTCCTTTACAACCTTACCACCCCCCCCAACATGATCGCATTCTTTTGAGCCTCGGATTAGGCTCCGGTTGCCCCGGGAAATTTGGGCTCTTGACCCCTTCCCGAATTGGCGTTTTTGTTGAGCAATTGAGCAATTTGGGTCTCCATCATCTTTTTATGAGTCGCCTTTTTCCCTCGAGACTGAAAAAATTTTTTAAGGGGTTTTGGGAAAATAATTTTTTTTTGGTTTTTTTCCCGAAATTTTGGGGCCCTTAAAAAGCGATTAAAGATAGGATCTTTGTGGGGGGGGTTTTAAAGAGGTGTGTTAGGGGGAGGTCCCGGGGGTTTGGGGTATTTTTTTTTGAGGTGGGGGGAAATTTGGTTTTTTTGTTTTTGGAAAAGGGGGGTTGGGGTTTAAAATTGGGGTTGGGGTGGAGTTGGTGTTGGGAGGGGGGTTGTTGTTGGATAGGTGGGGGTTTGGTTGTTTTTGTAGGAGGATGGGGATGGTTTTCCCCAAACCCGGGGGTTTTAAATTTGGGAAAAAAATGGATCTTTTATTCCCCTTTTTGGGGTTTAAATTTTTAATGCATCCATCTCTTCCATGAAAAACCCGGGGAAAAAAGGGCACTATCGAATCGTCCCCCTTTAAAAACCCCCAAAAGAAAAAAGTTGGGAAAAAATTTTTGGGGTTTGAGGACTTTTTTGTGTTTTTGCCGGGTCTTATCCTAAAATGACCTTTTAAGTTCGCTTAGCAAACGGTTTGCCAGGGGAGGATCGGGGTAGAATGGTTTTCCCATGCATTGCTCTCTCTTGGCCCCCTTTAAGGGGTTTTATACCAATTTTCAAACAAACCCTTTATCGCAGGGAGTCTTGGTCATTATTGTACCCCCCGGCGGTTGTTTTTGCAAAACGTTTTCCCCGGCTTAAAAACCGTTTAGAAAATTTTAAATTTGCCTCCATCCCCGTTTCCGGGGGGGGAATTTTTTTAAAATTTTTAAAAGCTTTCCCCCCAAGCCTCGAAAAAATTTCCCTTGGGCCCCGAAAATTTGTAAAGCCTTAGGGGGTTTTTCCCTTTTCCCCCGGGGGGGGGAAGAATTATGTTTAAAGCTTTAGAAAGGCATCCCTGAAAAAAAAAAAATTTGGTTCAGGGGCCCTTCAAGCCTTCCCCTTTGAAACCTTTTTTAACGAGAAAGAAAAAATTTTTAGTTAAAAGTTTCCTGTCAAGCCTTTAATTCTCAAGTGCAAACCTTCCCCGTTAAAAAGATTAAGTGTTTTCGAGGGTTTCCCATCGGTAGCCCGCCAAATGATGTCATTTGAATTTTTCAAGTGTCTTGTCTTTTGTTAGGGGGTTTTGGTTTGGGGCCCTAGCGATGCTCGATGTGCAATTTAAAACGGGTTTTCACAAAGTCCTTGGGGTTTTTTGATCCCCCATTTGGGTTGCCTTTAATTTTTTTAGTCCCCCCGGGGTTGGGCCCCCTCAGGGGTTTTGAAGAGTCGAAGTCAAATTTTTAATTTAAAGCATTGAAATTTTTCCTTTTTTAATGAACTTTATTTGTTAGTTAGCCCTTTTGTGTGGAAGTCTTAAACTTCAGGGCCCAGTATTGTAATTGTCTCATTCTTCAATGATGTTATAATAGAAGGTGATGATTAAGGGTTTTTAAGAGTAGATGCTTTATCAAATTATTTGGTGAAACTCTCGTTGAAATATCATCTATATACCATTGAAGCATATTCAAAGATCTCATAGTGTTTCATCTTATTGCTTGATTTTCATTCCATCGCATTCTCATGTTTTTGGACAAACAATTGTATCAAGTCTTGAATCCCATTGTTAGATCCTTGGCTTTGTTTTGGATTTTTAAAGGTTTTTTGAAGTTTTTTTTTTTCAAAACATTTTGGTCATTTTTGAACCAAAAAGACCTCTTAAAGAATTGTTTAAGTGTTAAGTGAATCCCTCAAGTTTTCTACACCAGTTTTACATCAATGGGGGTCTGAACACTGATTCTTTAAGTGTTTTTTGCTGTTTTTGAGAAATTTACGGAGCTGCTAGGACTGGTTTTTCCGAATCGTAAAACATTATCTGAAAATTTCAGTTCAAAATTTTCCGATTCGACTTTGTCCTTTACCCGGAATGCGGGATTTTAGCCTTTTCTGAATCGGATATACTTGTTTTCCGATATCGTATTTAGGCCATCTGAGTTGGGGTTATGCTCCTGTTTTAATATTTTTCCGAACTTAACTCCATTTTTCGAATTGCACATTTTCAAATCGGATTAATCACTTTCCGATTCGGAAAATCACTTTCCGAACTCCTACCTGAGCCAAATCCATTTCGGAAAACATCTGTTTCCAGATCGGATATCGCCTCTTTGAGCCCGAGAATTGTTCAAAATTTTTTCTCAAAATCCGAAGGCTGTTAGTCCGGTTTTGCGAAATTTTCAAAATTTAAAAAGCTATTTGTGTCCCGAGCGCTCGAGGTATCAGTTACTTTTCCGAAATTTTTTTAAGCCAAAGTGATTTAATCAAAGAGATCCTCTTTAGAGAACGAGATGTCGAAGAAATTACGGCATCACGGTCGGAGACGTCGCCCGTCGCCGTGTCTGGTGATGGTGAGTACCAGCACTCGAAACGAAGAATTATACCATTTTCTTGATCTTCTGACGAGAACCTACATGAAGTCCATACTGAAGGGCCCGATCAGACCGCTATCACCGAAGTAGCAATTCCACGGACGGACTTGTCCTGAGCAACCGGAATACGCGTGGAGAAACCCGTAGATATGTACTCCCGAGAGCAGATGACTCATCATCTCATTGACAAACGGCACTCACTCTCCGTATCATGGCCACCCCGAAATGATATGTACGCCAGAGTCGACGGTTTTGCTAGTGCACGGGAGATTGCTTGATGACGAGCAGCAGATGCTAGGCGGTGACACAAACCTTGAAAGCCAGAAGTAGACGCACTGAACGCATATGAAGGATTAAAAGCCTGGAAAGCAAGGTCCCTAACTGAGTCCCATCAACGACTGAACCTCGTTTGTCATCGATCTGAGAAGACTAGGAGTGGAAAAGAACCAAATACCGAGGTCAATGTCAAGATTTTTAAGATTCCGACTCTAAATGGCAAAACATGGCCATCACCTCCTGATAACACCAAACACTATACATGATTGGTGAGCTTAATTGTATGACTTATACCCCATTTCTCACCCGACTTTATGATCATTTCACTCACCAAAATGAGCTTATTATTGTTTATGAAGGATTTGGAGGCCGTGGAATGGAAAAGTACGAAAAAGGTTGAAAACGTGAAAAATGCCCAAGTCCAATACACGTAGCTATCTGTCGATCGCGAAAGTCATACCTGGGCGCCGCCAAGTTCGATGAAGATGAAGACCGGGGGGTTTGACCTAAGTGTCTTGCATCGCCAAACCAGCAGTCTGGCGATCGCCAAATGACCCCTGGACCGTTTTCTTTTAATAACCAGCCTCCTCCTTCATTCAAATGCATGAATTTTCGATACAGGTAACTATGCAGAAACGAAGTGAGAGACGAGTGTGCCGATACCTGCGGGATGTCGATCTTCGATCATCCATCCGTTGATATGTCGGTATCATTCGATGTCTATTATTGCTTCTGTTTTCGTTAATGCTAGTGAGTATTTTTTAATAGTGTACTGTTCATGGTCGATTGATCCATTGTGGATGATAATTTTGTGATTAATGATTATTGGTTTGTTTGATTAATTGAATGTGTGTTATGGTTCTCTTCTGATTATATTTTTGGTGATTTGAAATCATTTGTTGGTTATTTGTTGGAGACCAAAACGAGAAGACTCCGAGAAGGATAAAACAACCTACCTTAGCCTGACACTTAGACAAGAAGAGTTGTGTTAAGAGGATACTTGGAACCAAAGAGTGACCAATAGTAGAAAAGCCATGCAATATTACTTAGGGACTCGTAAACCGAACTCTAGAATGTGGACCAAATCATTTAGTAATGATTAGGAGGAACCGGTCCTAGTCATGTAACCATATCATCGCATGTTAGGGTTCTTAACTTTAAACTCCTACAATAGTCAAAACAACCAAACCTTTGGCCTTTTTCATATCATTCCCTTTTGGGAATTCACCTTACCATGATAAGTACTACTAGTATTTCCCTTCATATAATCTTTAATCAGTCCTTTTAATTGTTTTAATATTTCGTATTAATTTTGTGTCTTTTTAGTTGTAAAAAAAACTTTTTTCAGTAAAAAAACCCCTCTTAAAACCCAAAGCTTTAGGATGATTAAACTGATCCAACTTTAATCATCATAACTTGACCGACTCTAGTGGTAGAGTACGATACCTGGACTTTCATACAACACTATAATACTCACGGATCAGTAGCTTGCCTGTATATGTGGTAAGACAGTGCAATGGATTAGAGGTTAACAACTTGTTACGCTTTATTATGATAATTACCGCAATCTACAACCAATTGAGTAGAAATCTGGAGTGATGGTTTTTCACGATCTGTTTAGGCATGATGGTGCAACATGGAAGAGTTCATTACCGGTGGAAGGACAAAGAAGGCTATTGATCTCTGGCACTGTCAGCAGTGCCCATTGGTAGGACCGAAGCTCTGCTCTATACAACCTACTCATAACAACAACATGCCCTCCTCCATACATCAAGAAGACTCCACCAAGAGTTCAAACCTCGAACTTTGGTCTTGGTATTCTACATCCCAATGATCCCATGATCACACTATTTCTGATGAGAACTCTTCAACATGAATGAGTCACTTGCCTATCTCAGCACAATGTGCAAAGGCTGAATGCAAACCGAGATTCAACAGATCTCGGGGGATCAGATTTCAAGGAGGAAACCGGATGGGGCAAGGAAGAGGAGGACATCATCAAATGATAGAGCTCACTACAAGCATACCAAGGAAGAGAGAGACTATCACAGGGTGACAGGTTTCAGTCATACGATCAAAAGGGAATTCCAAAATGTACCAGGAAATATAGAGAAATCAGTGGGAGGTTCATAGACAACTCGCCAAGAGTTAGCACTATTTGGATTATCAATGGAGGTTCGGCTTTTCAAGTAAATTGGCGAGGACAGATCCGATTACAACTATCGGGGGAACACAAGGCAGATGCACCAGAATCTGGGTGGAAACCGTCCAAGGTTATAAAGTGGGTATAGGAGGCAGAAATGATGGTGGAAGGCATGATCAAGGTCCGGCATACGGTATAGCAAGAGAGGAACACCGTTGGTACAGATGAAAGATGGAACAACATGAGCAAAGGAACTACAACGGAGGTGAATCAACGGGGAAGCAGTTCTAGAGACAAGCTCCGAGAGAAATCAACAAATTTCCAACCGACCAAGGTGTCAAAAGTCTAGTCAACCTCAGATTCCCGTGATCCAAAACCCACTCCTCACCAAATCCAAGTCCCCACAACCACTTGCTACAAGTGTGGTAAGTTTGGACATTATACCAAAGACCCGCAAGGTCACATACAAGGACGCGCAGCCTACTTTTGAGAAAAAAGGCTGCCTTGTTGAGGAAAAAGGAGAAGGGGTTTCCTTGCTTGTTGAAGAGAGAGAATTGGGTCGGCGAGGAAGAGAGCTCGAATAAGATGACCACATGGTGAAAGTTTGGTGCTTGATGGCTGATTTCGAAAGACCCGGAAAGCTGTTGGTCCCCTATGCACTTACCAAGCACGATGCTTCTGAGGTATCCACTATTCCTGAATATTTACTGATACAATAGCAATGTTAGAAGCTAAAAGTGGTGACTTTGAGCGAAATCTCCATTCGGAAAGAACTCCCCGACCCGAATTTAGAATCACAGTGCCTATAAAAGCTCTCTCGCGACTTGACTTTAGATTATAAACCGAGAGGTACTTGAGTCGGCATTATAGAGTGCCAAATTTGTGTCAAACAAACTAGTTGAGTCTTTCAAACACCCATGAGGACTTAAACATTAACCATGGAGAGCTCACAATCAAATTCCAGTTTACTTTCGAAGAAAGAACTAGATTGTTTCAAAAATCCCAGAGCTCCTCGAGACAACAATTCAAAAGAGACAAACTGAACAGACTCTGAGTATTCTCATCTCACCCAGGCATGCCAACAAGAATACTTTTTACAAAGCCAGACCCGCCGTAGGACTCTCTGAAAATCATGTCTTAGAAAATGCACCTCACATCTGTCAACTTTGAGGACATAGCCAGCCTCCAATCCCAAACCTGCCCTTTTAGGAGGACACGTTACTAAGGAATATGTTATGACAGACCGATCACTTGACACTGAAGTAATCAACGGTGAGACCATCACCAGAACCCACAAGTCCGTCAAACAGTACCCTATCAGAGTCCACTGCACGTGTCCCGACCAAATCGACCTATCTTTTTCCCTGCTACTGATCCTACCATTACCCAGCCTACTGGGAGGCATCCAAGGCTAAAACCCCTCGTGTAGCTATGCCTTCCCATTACCTACACCGACTTGAACACTATTTTGACCTATGAAATGGATTTATCTGAGGAGACCTAGTTATCCCACCCAAGATTTTTCCGCAACTAAGAGTCCCCGACCTAGTTGAGTCTAAAAGGAGGTGTTTGAACTTAGACTGAAAAGCCACGACTAGATTGCCTGTCAACATCAGATTTGAATTCTTAGAAGTGATTCTCTCGAAAAAGACACCTTGGTTCACTCTCTGGAAAAGGATTTCTTACTCGAGGCCAATGCCGAGAGAATTAGGAGGCTTTCTTCGGATGTAGACCACAAACTCTACTTACTGATTTCAAATCAAGGTTGCAGAACTTCAAACGCGATACACCTCCAAGACATTCACTTTGGAAATAGCAAAAGAACTCTTTTTATGATGAGTAGGATGATGTATCAGCCAATCTTTAACCACCAAAGTGAGTCAATTTCCCTTTTTGAGAAGGAAGGTTATGGATTTTGAACCTTTTTACTCTCTAGATTTGATGCTGATAAGACTTCCCATATCTGAACCATAGGAGAGCAAATCCCAAACCCAAACCAGACTTGGATCGCCAATGCGAACACGATGTGAAAATATTTTTGGACGAGAGGTCATGATCATTCTGGGTTTTGAATTCCTAAGAAATAAGAAATAAGTTGTTTCCAAGCCTGAGAGCCTGCTGAGTCTCAAGCTTCGGTTCTTTCTGAGAAAAGTAGACCCAAAGTGCAAAACGTGTAGGTACTGACAGGAAAAGTTTCAGTTAAGCCCTCACGACATACCGCCCAAGGACTCCAGAACAAGAAATCCAACTCTAACGATGCTTGTGCCACAGCTTAAACCCATTAAAAGTCCTTGACTTAATTCAAGCACCTTCGACAGCTGGGTGAGAAACGTCTCGGCATAAAATCCAATTCAACCTTTCAATTCCACTAAACCAGAATTTTTCAAAACCGTCATCTGGAAAAGGGCAATTCATTTCCTGCTAAACCGTCCTCTAACTCACAACCGTGCCTTTGAATGCAGAAGCGAGGAGGAAAAGAAAAGGGGAAAGAAGTAGAAGCCACGGAGAAAGTTTTGGGTTTTCTGTGATGCCCCGACATCAATCTGATCCGAAAACACTAAAAAGTGCGAAGCGATTTAAGGTTAAAACCCTAAACCACATCTTTTCGTTTAATCGTACATTTAACCAGACAAGAAAGAAAACAACATTTCTACTATACCTGGATCGCTTGTGTAATATTCCACCTGTGATCGATCTACGAGTGTTCTTCAGCAGAAACTCAAAAAAACCCAGTTGAACTAAAACGAACTGTTCGGTGGTGGAGGGGGGCGGGCCGAAGAGAGAGGGGAGAGAAGGAAATTTGATGAGGAAAACCTATGTTGATTCCCAGCTCTCCTAAGACCTGATAAATTGATAATGATCCTGAACCATTACTAGTGAATAGGTTTTTTTTGACTTCCCTTATATTAGTGGAAGTGTGTAATTGGGAATTTTAAAATCACTGTGTTATGTCACCTGTGTTATTCTCTCTCATCCCTCCATGTTACATATGCTGTAACTTAATTTTTTAAAATTAGTTAGTATTTCACAGGATCAGGATCCCGGAAGATCAGTACAGTGTCCTGGTTAGTGCAGTCTAAGCGTGATCCTGTCCCCCCAGCTGGGTAGTGGGGGATAGGACCCACTCCTGAAGACATCAAGATCATACCCAAGATAAATAGTGCCAAAAGCGACGTCGAAAGACTTAGCTGATGACGGAACACATGCCCGATCTGATTTTTAGACTGAACTCAGTGATCTCAGGCGCTCAATATAGTGAATGACATCCTAAAGATTCCCATCAGGAATACAAGTGACCCATAGAAACCAACAAGCAAACCAGTTGTTTCAGGACTCTAGTCACTGTTCAGTATCCCGATTGCCTAATAGATTAGTGTAATGTCTAGTCTAAAATGTTGCACAACAAGATTATCCGCCTTTGAATAAGGACACAAAAGTAAATAGGTACATTCTCTTACTGTTTCCTTCGGTAACTTAACACCTCCAGGCAACTGTTTACGACACATCCTCTTTTGCACTATCCAATGCTTATTGAAGTAATGTTTGGTTTGTAAGTTACATATACTTTGGACCACTTACAATGTGACACTACACAAAGAGTTAGTCCCTGCATGCCATTTAATGCTTTGGGGTAATAAATAGGACCTTGAAGAATGTCCCATACTTCAGGTCTTCATTCCTATTGAAACTAACCCCTAATTCCCCACTGACACTTTCTTTTCTTTATGTCCCCTCTATCCTCTTTTGCTTAAAAGATAAATTCCAGGTGCTCACCCAACTTGTTAGTGCATGTATAGTTGAAAGAACTTAAAGATTGTTTCTATTTAGATAACTTATTTGTCTTGTCCGATTTCCGGCAAACAATCTGTAAAATTTCATATTGTTTATACAACAAAAGAATTTAAAAAGTGAAAATACTGTGTGAATTAATATTCACCCCCCCCTCTATAAATCCCCAAACACTTTCCATGCTTGAAGTCCACCTCATGGGACCAACAATAGTGGTATCCCAATAGCTAATACACTAGCACTCATTTTGTCCTTCTTAGATATAATCTTGGGAGCTTCTCTTCTAAGCCCCCTCCTACATGCCGCTTCCCAAGCAAGGATATTACAGACCTTTGGATACCGGCTCAGCTGGTAAAGCCTCCTAGTTCAAACAAAGATACCTTCTCTCTGTTTGGAAAACCGATAGGGGTATAAAGACGGTCTTCTCAACCTCAAGTGTTCCTGAACCCTCCAGAGTCCATAACGTTACTGGAAAATGGACCCAAATGTGCCTACTAAACCTCACCACCAATCCTCTGCAGCGGGCCTACTACCAGCCAATGACCTTTGTTATATATAGGCAACACATGTGTGAGATGCTACACCAAAGTGACTGACTGGAATGATGTTAAAGGGATCCAACCCGCCCTGGGTCAACATTGACACTATGGCTAAGGTACTCTCCATCGCCTATTCACCATCCGATCATCTGGGTCATTGTATCACAATCACAGTCAACACCTTCCCGATCTGCCACCTAAAAGGATTAGATGGGACCACTCTCTGTGTTCTAATTGGGAAAAATGGTACTGCCTTGGTTCTCATGGGAATCAAGCTATGAAATAAAGATCTAATTTTCGTGGTTCCGACAGTATGACATTTGTCACATTGTAAATTTCTTCTATAAAGGATGAAATAACACTCTCATCACCCAGCTACATCCCAAGATTCACATATACATGTCTTCTCACTGTTGATTCTGAAGACTACCGGACAACCCTACTCTACTATAGACTCTGAGTGGAATTGCCCAAGTATCATGGGAAGCTCTTCCTGAATAATTGGGAAATCTACACCCTCCTGCTTAACTATGCACACAAAGGACATAAAGACACTCCCACGTAAGTGAGTTTGTACGGTATTTGCTTCTCAACGGAACAACTAAAGAAACTGATAATTAAGAATCGCAGTTAAATGAGAAAATTCAAACTATACCAAATGTAAATGCCTGGTTGCATGGTCTCTTGACGTCAGTTAGTCTAACCCCCACGACTGTCGCCGACTCACCTTCTCCAACTAACTATTACTGAATTAGAAACTCTGACTCTGACATGTCCAAAGTTCCCTAAATTCAAGAACAGCATTGCGTTGTTGTAACCAGATCGTTCCCCAATGGAAGTTGCCAAAAGGGAAATACTTCCCAACAAAAAGATACATCTTACGATAAACATCGACATAAGGGCTTAATCCAGACCCTGGTTGATAAGGCCGGAACTGCAATCTGCTGACAACTGTCAAGAGCAATGGACACTTTGCTTTAAAATTGATTGGCAGGGTACAGGAAAAGTCCATTTGCTCCCCCCCTCCTCGCCAAATCTTCTTCTAAGAATCCCAACCATAATATTCCAAGCGCATGGTAAGGTATTAGGTACAAAAAGATTGAAATTCAGCGCCCATGGGGGACAAGGTCTTATCGCAAGAAAACTGCGACTGGGAATGAATGTCTCCTCTGAGTACTTCATTCTGATGAGAATACACTCAAGTTGGCACTGATGGCCCATTAATTGGAGGACCTACCTTACTCTCATGGCTAAGCTAGAAGAGTCCCTGGAAAGGATATTGTCCACTGCAAGCTCCTGAAGCATCTTCTCACATACTCCTAAGGCCTTTCCACCTCTGCGACTGGGAAATTCGTCCAGTCAGGTAACACCTATTCCTCTCGTCCTAACCCTGAAAGCTTAACTCAGCTGGAACCTAGGGTCACTCCTGGAGGGATCTTTACAAAGAAAGCCCATTTGGGTAAAACCTCATGCACTGTAATAAAATTGTATAGTAACTATTGTACAACGCGGAGAACAACTCATCTACCTAGTATGAATGTCAAAGAAAAAATATAAAACCAACTTACCAATTCTGGAAGATTAATACTATAAAGACCAATGTCACTGTAAATAAATACGCTCTGAATTGAAAGAGAAATGGCTCTTGCTGCAAAAGAAAAGAGCCTGGCTGAGTTAAAACACGCTGAAAAGTCACCCATCAAAAGGATGGAGGACGTCCTCTGAAAAGTTTATGAAATATTAGCCTCTAGGAAGAAATGATTACAAAACAAAAGGGGTCCTTGGATACACGCATGGCGGAACTAAATTTGATAGATCCAAGCTCCAAATTGGAAAATTGTGTTCTTCTATCCCTGATCCCAATGCTCCCAGAAAACATTCCATCTTCTTCTAACACACACCCTGAAGGTGCTCCTAAGAAGCAAAAAAAGAACACATCAACGAAAAATCAAACACTGTAACACCTTCAAAGACAAGATCCTAAACCCAAGAACAAAGTTCTAGTGGTGGTCCTTCAGTCTCAGATCAAATCTTTCTCTCAAAATCCTGTTCCCCAAGACTGAAATTGACCTGAAGCAAAAGACTCAGGGAGAATAGAAAACCAAAATTCCTCACTGTCCAATGCTAAAGGCATACTTTGTTGCCTAGGGTCCTGCTCACCTTGAATTTAAAAACTTCCTGAACCACACTAAACGCTTTCAATATTGCAATGTTATCACTTTGGATTTAAACGACCATATTGGCGAGTAAAGTTCCTGATGCTACCAAAGCTGAAAAATCACTAAGGTAACGAAAAATCCTAAGACTGGACAATCTCAGTCCAAGGAAGAAGGTTGTCAAGACTTTCTCCTCATCATGACTCCAGCCTTAAGAACTGATAAATCAGTAAGGCTGACACTGACTCCCCCAAGTCCTACTATACCTTCTGGATCCAAGTCCCTATGGGTACCAAAAAAACTTAAACTCTAAATTTTACAGGATAAGTGCAATCCTGGTCCCTGGACAGTGGATGCTCTCGACATATGGACTTGTTTCGAAATCTGAGTCCTCTCTAACCTACCGTGAAGAAAGAGTCCTGCTGTGACCATTGGTGGAAAACGGTAAAGGCCACAACCCGAGGTATGGCACACTGACCAACGGAGTAAAACTACTTTCAAGAGAGTTGCTTTATGTTGAAGCCTGATGCATATTCCTTCATGAGCATCAGTCAAACGTGTTGAATAAAGAATCACAAAGTCTCCTTCTCAAAGAAAAGTGCAAAGTCCAGAACCATAAGAAGGAAGTTATTCTCACTGGAGTGAGACATTGCTGAAATCTACCTCAACAACATAATACTTCCACTGACAACTTCTGCTTTGTATCTCGTGCTCCCTGATACAAATTGGCTTTGGCACAAGCGTCTTTCTCATCTCAACTTCAGATCGCTGAATCAACTCTGCATCCAACAATCTTGTCCATTGGTCCTTACCTGACTTTCGCTATACAAGGTATCTCTTTGTTCAGCTTGTGAGAAAGGAAAACAGACCAGGGCTAGTTTTAAAGTCCAAGCAGATTTCCTCCATCAGCTCCTCCTCTACAACTTTCTCCAATTGCTCTCTTTGGACCCGCCCAACGTCCAATCCATTGCTGGAAAGAATAAACTCCGGTAATCGGTGATGAATATTGCAGATATACTTGGGTGGTTTCTTTCTCGAATCCAAGAGTGATGCTCCTGAAGAACATCATTCTGTTCGTCAAGAAGATGGAAAGACTCAACAACCTTACTGTTCGATCAATCAAGAGTGACCACGGAACGAAAATCAAAACATACCCGGAAAACTTCTTCGATCAGAAAGGTTCTCTCCAGAACTTCTCATCTGTGAGAACTCCCAGCAAAATGGTGTTGCTGAAAGACGAAACAGAAACCCTGATTGAAGCTGCACGATCAATGTTAGTGAAGCCAACCGTTGCCACTCAATTCTGGGCATAAGGCCATTAACACAGCTTGCTATACTCAGAACCGTCCCTGATAGTAAAGCGCTTTCAGAAGAACTCCTTACAACTCTTTCGTCAACAGGAAACCCTCTATCGAACATCTCCATATCTTTTTGGTTGTTCTGCTACAGTCCTTGAACAACAAAGATAACCTTGGGAAGTCGATCCAAGTCTGATGATCGGAATCTTCCTTGTATACTCCTCTATCTCTAACACCTACTGTGTGTCAACAAACGAAACAGAGCTAAAGAGTAACGATACATGTCTAATTTGATGAATCGGGTCCCTACTTTCTCCTCACCTCATCGGAAAACTCTGAAATAAATCATGGGCTGACTCTTTCCTTCAATCCCGGAACCTCCCATTGATGATACCAACTCCTCAAAACCTCCTGATGGTTTTTGAAGAAGATCCACCCATACCACCCACTGATCATACACCTTCCACTCTGATAAAAATGCCACTCGCCAATACTAAAATTTTACCCAAATCACACATCAACCTTATCACAAACCCCACCTAACAGTGAAGACTCTCTCAAACCAACTGTTAGTGAGCCTACGCGCTACTAATCTTCTCCCTGATGCCATCAGTTAAATAAGCTTCCACTTCAGGACAGTGTAACAGCCACCTTCATCTTCACGTATGGACCAAGGATCGTTGCGACAACAATATTGGATTCAAGTTCTTGGTAATCCCCCTCCTCTGCATTAAAAAACTCGGACGTCTAATAGTCTCTGGTAACGTCTGTCTTTATGTTAATTTTATCTCTGAAAATGAACGCAGAATGTTAGAATAATTGATGGCATCTTTTGCGTGATCCCCTTGCCTCGGTTCATTTATCTTCTATCAGCCATGCAGGATTAGCTAGCAGCAGTTCATCACCAAAGCGTAAATGATACAATTTCTTGGCCATTCACTCGTCCTAGGCCTCGAATTTACGTACTATCAGGGTTACCAAGGTGAATTTTTTTTTCACGGGGAATAATAAACTTGATGAATTGGTAAACATCGATTATTCGAAAGCAAGCTCACACAACACCACCGCCTTGTGCTCCAGGGAAATACAGGCAAAGAAGATTAGGCATTGAATTACGTGGTTACCTTTGCTCCTTGTGGGATAGGCACGTAAAATGTCACCCCTCCGGGGTTTCCTAGCCTTTTGGTTGGCAGCACATAAGGAAAAGGAACCAATCGGTTTTATCAATGGACCCCACTTTTAAGATTTCCTTTCGAATGGGACTAATGCTTAATGAAGAATTCTATGTGGCTCCAGCCCCACAACCCAACAGCTGAAAGTTTTTGTAGATCCAAGTTCCACCCCTCGATCTCGTAATATAAAATACGTTTAAACCAAGCTCTCCTATAAATTTTGTTAAAAGTTATCAGGCCGCCTCGTGCCTGTAGATATCATAATCAACCCAGTTTTTCACCACTTCCACTTACTCTAAAGTTTTTTCGTGAAAAATGCAGATAAACTTTAATGTGAGGTCTAAAGAAATATCCAACAGCATATATTCCGATTTGTCAAATCACAAAGATGGTGAGATTGTAAGACAATATCTTTGGATCCACAACTCCCCCAAACTCCCTGCGAAAAGTTTGAGTTTGCTCCAGGATATAATCAGAATATAATAATGGTCTGGCTGGTGAACTAACATAATTTCTTTTTTGGGGTATTATGTGATCACTAGCGATATTTATATGAATCACAGTGATCAATCGGGGGATAAATAAGTATTATTAGGTTAAACCATTGAATGCAACTGATAGAAATTTTGATCTCAATCCTGTACACCATAAGAACAAATATCAAAATCCTTTGGGCTCCCCAACTCCTGTACCTACAAGGGGACATAATTCCAAAGGGGTAAACTCTGTTGATGTGTTCTCCTTGCACACAACACTCTACATATTAGTGGGAATATGCCGCTTCTCTGCTATCACACTAGTAGCCTCTCCAATATCGCCTATAAATCATGGTTATTCACTACAAGTTTTAAGGTCCAACCTCTATTTGTATCCCCAGGGCCCAGAACCCAGAGTGACCCAATCTGAACCGCTGTTAAAGACATAAACAATTTCTCTGAATTTGTATCTGAATAAAGAGGAAACTCCTCAATTAACCCTGGGTCTTTGGTACTCCGCCCAAGGACCTCAGGGTTCCAGGATTCGAAATTAAAGATATATAACACCATCGTATTCCTCTATAGGTGACTTTGCAGGAGAAGACGACGCAGGAAAATACATACCTCGTGGGGGGGTCCACCTGCGTTTGTGGCAAGGTTGGGGATAGTTGGACAACGTTTTGCCACCAAAATAAAAAGAATGGTAAAGAGTACCCCGTCGCGGTAGTCCTCATCAGTTAGAACCTGCTTGCATGGACTAGTTATTGCAGCAGGAATCTGTTGTGAGCCTCAACTATAATATAGTTAGAGTACTGAGAAATCAACTAGTTTCACCAGACATTATGACATACCAACATTCTAATCATATTCTACTATCTTACTGTGACCAATATTATTCTTCTGCATGATGAGCCATACGCCAAAAAAAACCTGTCTTACACCCAAACAAAGCACATTGAAGTGGATTGTGATATCACACTTATAGCTCAACACAGGTTCCGTTGATGATGAGGGGAATGTTATTGAACCTTACACCAACATATGTTTTGTACCACACGTCTACGAATCTCAGTCCTTGCCCTGGGTCCTCTTGACCAAACCACCTGGATGGTAACAGCGTTTCAAATATGCTCATCAGTGAACTAGGGGGATGTAAAATCCCTGATGATTGAAGTTTATCAGGACAAACAGTTTGTTAAATCCTATAGTATAACTATTCTCAGGGGACTCTTTCTTTAACAACGTCCTGAACTAACTCTCCAAGACGTGAATAGGATTACTCGATGTCAAAACAGTACTTACAACGTCTTGTTTTCATTTAATATCCCCCACTCAAAATACTGATGATCAACACACAGGTAGATACCTCAGAGCCACATGTAACACTTATAGCAAGTTTAGGGGGTGATAAGGATGTGATAATTATCCGACGGAAAACATTTGATTACCTGGATTTTACTTCAAATTACAAGAAAACATTGGGAGTGTTCAGCAAAATGGAATTATCCCCCTGAAAAGGCGGTTTTATCTTTTCAAATAAAACAAACTTTTCAGCTGCACTGACACGTAATGGGACGTTTCCTGTTCCCACGACGTGTGTCAGGCGCGGAACGCGCGTAGAACTTGCCCTTTTTCATCATTATCTTTGAAATTAGCCGCCCGTTTCTCTCCTCAACCATTTATCTCCTTCTCCCAACCGCGCGGTTATAAAAACCTGCACTCGTAAAACCTTTACACTCTTTACGCTCACATAAATCTCCTCTAAAAGAACTCAAGCAAGAAAAAGCAAGAAACGTTTTCTCTCAGAACACCAAGAACACTCATCACTTTTTCTTAACAAGATCACCGTAAGTTGTTTTCTTACTCTTTTCATTCACATTTTAAGTTGACATTCTTCATCTAAACAACTTATTTGTTCAACGTTTTTTCAAACCCAAAGATCACTTCCGTTTGATCTAGTTTTCCAACCCAAAGTCTTCTAAATTTTTGTAATAACAGTTTATATGATTTTCTATTTCGTTTAAAACAATCAAAACTCTTATTTGATATCTACTCATCAAAATAAAAGTTTCTTTTTACTACCAAAACACATTCCTTTTGTGTATTTTGGTATCTAATCCATTCCAAGTATGAAGGATTTCACAACTTTATGAACATATTCAGTGTTCATTGTGAAAGTGAAGAAAACTGCATATTTGATCCTAATCATCCACATAAGTTGTGTTTTATGTTTTATAACAAAATCGCAGCTACTAACATCATACATCCTTTGACGCCCCAGCTCTCCTCTGAGGCGACACTCTCATGACCTACTGGAAACCTTCCGATAGTCATTCCCCAACATGACTTGCAGTTCAACCCAACAACTTAATGGGCAATTTAGACCTCCCTGCCAACAAGGCGTTTATGAAGCCTGCCAGGGACTTTCCTTCTGTCACTTTCCCCTGAAGACGCGTTCACCATCACACTGCGCCTACAAACCCCTGGCTCCTGCAGGCTGGGTCCCCACTCTACCCCAACCTGCTCAGAGAGGAACTCGAAGGGCAAGATGTCACGAGGTGACAATCCAAATCAAGGACGACATCATCTCGTACACATAGGGACCTCTGAGGAACGTCTCAACTTTCCTAAGAAGCAGAAGTTCCTGCCTGCTTCCTTCCTCGTACGAAGTCCAATCGAATTCCTTGATGCCATTAAGGCTACAACTGGCCGGTGAAGGAAGGCCATCCTCTGGTGAAGACTGCAGCTAACTGTCACAAGACGGGGCAAACGCGACGTTCTATTACATATGGAGACAGAACGTTGGTCCACTGTCTTGACAGGGAAGACGGGGAGCACAGAGCAATTCCTCCCCACCCATCATACAGAACATGGTCAACTCTGGCGATCAAAATCCGCAAGTTTGGACAATTTCGAGTATCTAGACGACATGAACAAGAAGATCAAACACAGAACCAGGTGGTCAACGTCCCCTAACACACCCGTGTTCATCACTGCGTTCTGGCACTGCACATGGGTGACAATTACCCAACAGCAGGGAAACTTCACCAACTCACTCCTTAGCGGAAGTTTTTAGAGCAGCTGTCTGCCAAATCATACGATGTTCCTCTGTCTGCCCCCCCCAAAAAAAAAAAGTCCCTGTTGTCCCTGAAGCACAACCGACGCAGGTTGAACAACCTACCTCTGCTCCCTGCTCAAGGTATGTATTTCTCTCTTCTTCTTCCAAACCATCTTATTCTTCTCTCTGCATTGCAATGTCAGTAGCTAAACCCAATACTGACTTCCCCAGCTGCAACAACTTTCTTCGGCCGCCTCTAAAGCGCCCTCCTCCCTCTGGCTCCTCTCCTCCACTCAACCCAAACGCGCCAATCCAAGGCTCAAAGAAAAAGAAAGGCACCAGCTGGTAAGAAATACCACAGTTACCCCTGCTCAAATGTTTATAAACCTTCTCCTTTATCTAAAACCGTCTTCACCTGCAATAACTCCCTATCTCTGCTCCTGTAAAACCTAGAAGACCTGAGGTTTTGTTCATCTCGAACACTCAGAGAACGTGGAGGTAATCGCTATCTGAATACCCTCCTAGCCTCAGGTAATACAATTAAGCATAATATTGCCATTTCTTCTTCTATGAAAGCTACTGATCCTTCCTCAAGTACTCACTTCTCTTAGCTACACTGTATAACATTCTTTAGGATCACACAGTTTGAAAGGTCAGTCCCACTCCATCAGGATGAACCCCTTTCAACCGTCTTCATCTTCACTGATGCCGACCGTTCAGCCTGAACGCAGCTGAGCTACTCGACATCACTTAACGACAGCTGCTGGAGGTCCGCACGCGCCCAAGCACAATGAAGAAGCTCACAAGCCCAGCTTCACGCCAGTGGAGCTTGAGCTGCAGCAGCCAAGAGCCGCTCCTCTGCCGCAGAAGCCCGCCGCAAGCCTCTGCTACTGCTGCCGCCCCTGCTCCTACACGGTGTCACCATCACCATTACCTTGTCTGGATGCCATCCAAGACAAGGTCTACTCAGGTGGCCAAACTCCTCTTCCTCCTTCAGCGTCTGTAGACGACCTGAAGCAACCGGCGTACCCCGCTCTCTCCACAGCGTCAAACAACAACTCCACTCCACCACCAACTCCCAACAAATTGTGGTGCAGAGTTTGATTGCACAGGAGACTGGCCTTAAGAGCCCTCCAGGAGAAAGTGGCTGATCTTGCCACTGCAGTGAACTCGCTGACCACATCTCCCTCCTCCACACCGTCGTCGTTCACCACGGCCGGATAGGGAACTTTCCCAGTCCATGCTCCCTCTCGACTTCCTGTCCATCAACAGGAAGCTAACCCAAACATGCCTCATCTCCTCCATCGGAGTGTAATTCAACAGCTGCCTTACAACAGGCACCTGTTGAGGGGAGAGACAGCCGAGAGACCATTTCCGTTTATTCCCCCCTCACCAACTGGAGAACCAAAACGAACAGGGGGAACAAACGAGGAAGAAGATGATGATGAATGAAATGATGATGAAGACGACGACACCTTCTTTCGTCGAAAAGGTACCCGCTTCAACGTCCCACATCCAGGGCCAGCAACACTCTCAAGAGGGAAAACCCTGGTGCACCTGGTACGATACTATTACCATCCTCTCCTCATCCTCTGAAAACCAACCAATCTCTACTCTCCATAAATTCCAAACATACACCAGAAACCATCACCCTCGACACCTTCCCTCCTCTGAAGATCTCACCCACAAACAACTTACAATTATTGTATACCAACCACCCAAACAACCTACCCCTGAAACCAACACCATCATTCTTCTCCTAACAAACCTTTGAACCTTGAACCATGAAAACCAAGAGTAACGTTGAATGTTATGATCGTGAACTTTGGTTCTGTCATGGTGAGATTGTCGCCTAATGGAAGACAGTCCATCAGAAACAGACAAGAGCTGAACTAAGCAAAAATGAACATTCAGAGTAACTCCTCTAAACCCGGATCCATTCCCTCAAACCAACCCGCTTTAAAACCCTGAAGCACTCCTCTTGCCCAGACCCCCTGAAATAAAGACCCCTCCTGAAACCATTTGCCCTATCATCAGATGATGAATCAACTCTTATGACTTCTCTACCCCTGCTCGTCTTCTCACCAATCTCCTCCCTCTAACTCTCCTAGTATCTGAAGGTGAGAATCTACCCTGACAACTCTGCTATTGTCAACAGGGATGGGCGTTTAGACGCCGTGATAGAGCGACTCGAGAAGTACAATACTAAAAATTCCTCTTCGTACCCTTGGGACGCCGAGTTCGCCTATCTAACGCAAGAGGATACCTCAATGCTTACAAGGCTCAGGAGGAGCACAATAAGAAAGCAGAAGGAAGCTTCTCCCTGCTCAAGCCGCTCGAAGGCTTGCATCAGATTTTGTTGAAGAAGAATGCATAAATAAGTGCTGATCCCTGAGTCTAAGCACAGAAGGCCGCGCATGAAGGTCTTCAACAGAAACGCTGAAGTCAGCTCTGAAGAAGTGAACTCAGAGCTTGACTGGTGCCCGAACCCCCCGCCTAGACCCTCCAGAAAACATGGTGCTGCTAACTCTGGAATCCACTCAGCCGAACTCGTGGCAAAAAGCAAAAACATGGATCACCGTCAAACGCTCAGAGTCACAGGAATGTGCAACACACTCTTGACAAGTTGGACAGATACAACTTGTCAAAGTGAATGAAATCAGAAGCCTACTCTCCCAAAGCAACAGAAACTATCAGCTGAAGTAGAAGAAAGTCATAAACGGACTTATTGCACGCATCAGAAGAACAACCGAAATTCTGATGACCTTCTCCAACCTTCTTCAGCACTGCCTCAGCCACCTGTTCGAAGATCAGCCGGTTCATCAACAAGGAACCAACTCCTTGCAATTCCCAAATGGTACTTAACCACTTGGACCCTCGATGCTTGATCGTTCACTCCCTCAAGGAGTCTCTCTCTCTGAAGACAAGTCACAGAGAACCAGTTCATGATTTGTGAAGCGACAACTCATGATTCTACGATTTCAGCGTTTGAGCGAGCTACACAAAGCACCATATGAACACTTGGTTTCCTGATCTCTTCACTGCTCAAAAGTGACAAGAAAACCAAGATAATCAAGAGATTTATTCGCAACTGACAAAGCAATACTCCGATCAATTGAGTCGCCTTCAGTAATACTCCTGTTCCAATAGTAGCAAGACTGAAGAATTAAGCGAAGACTCTGATATTAAGATATTTTTTGTAATTTGGCTTTCAGTACTCCTATTTACTCTTGTATTTTCTTTACTCTTGTAACCTGATTGAGGATTAATGAAAATGCAATTATCAGTGCAATTGTACTTTATTCCATCATAGTACTGAAAAAGATCCCTCAAAACAGTAAATGGGACATGTACCTTTATGTAGTCTTATTTCCACTGTTTATATCTAGACTAGACTTTTTATTCTTTCTAAGACTAAGACAATTTCTCCATTTTATTATCATTATCAATAAGGGAAATTGTTTGAACCAGCTCTCCTAAGACTGATGAAAATGATAATGATCCTGAACCTTTACTTCGTGAATAGGTTTTTTACTTCATTCAAAGCTTTGAGAAATGATCACTGAGTCTGTTCATTGTAAATCCATGTTACATATGCTGTAACTTATTTTTATAGTAATCCGGATCAGGATCAGGAGACGAACGAGTCCTGTTTTCTGCAGTCCTACAGATCCTGTCCACTGAATGAAGACCTCCTGAAGACACAGACAATACTCAACGGAACTAATGCCATCAGCGACGTCGAAGACTAGCTTACAGGAACAGCAGTAGTTCGTCGATCTGGAAGACGGAACTCAGTGATAGCAGGCTTCTCAATATCGTATGACTCCTAAAGATTCAACAGGGATACAAGTGACCCTTAACAGACACCAGTTTCAGGACTCTAGTCACTGATCTGTATCCTGACCTGAAGGATTAGTGTAATGTCTTAAGTCTAATGCATAAAGGATATCCCCCTTACTGACACTAAAGTACATAAGGACAGTCTCTTTACTGTTCCCTCCGTACTTATCAGACCTACAAGGCACTGTTTAACCACACTTCCTCTTTTGCACACAATGCATAGAGTAATTTGTTTATAGTAAATAGTAAAAAAGACCACTTACAATGTGACACGTACACAAAAGTGAGGTCTGCATGCATTGAAATGCATTGGGTATAAATAGGACTTGAAGAGATGTTCTCCATACTTCTTCTTTCCCATCTAAAACTACCCTAAACCATTCTTTCTTTATTCCCTCTATCTTCATTCTTACATCTTCTACTTAGTGCATAGTGAAAGAACTTAGATTGTATTAGTTTAGACTTATTGTCTTTTCTATTTCCGCAACAATCTTAAATTTCATATTGTTTATACAACAAGAATTTTAAAAGAAAAACTTGTGTGATTCAATCAACCCCCGCCCCCCCCCTTCCTCATAGATCCAAACACTATCCCTGCTTGAAGGTCACCTCTTTGGACCAACAAGTGGTACCTCAAGAGCAATACAAGCTCTCATTTTCTTCTAAAAAATCTTGTGATCCTCTCTTTCTAAGCCATGCTCTTCAAGCTAAGGATAACTTACTTTGAAACCCAGGCTCTGCTAGGAAACCTCCTAGGTTCAACAAAGATTAACTTCTCTCTTTGGAAAACCAATGGAAATCTTTCTCTCTGGTTTCTGAACCCCAGATTCCATACTTTCTGGAAAGATGTACCACATGTGCCTACACAAAACTCAAACCGTCACCCCATTCTCTCGCTCAGCGGGCCAACGCACGACCTGAAGGCAAACTGGTAAAGCCTGTGTACTGACCTGGAATGATAAGACAGACGCTGGTCAACTTGACACTAAGGCTAGTCTCTCCTGCGCAATGTCACTCCCTGAGAGTGTATGTCCAATCTGTCTGCCACCTTCGATCCTGCTATAGAAATATGGACTACTCTCTGTGGTTCATATGAAGGTACTGCTGTTCTCATGGAATCAAGAAAATATTTCTGATTCTACAATATGAAAGCTTATTCATCAAAAGGATAAACTCTCTCCCCAGCTACATCAGAGATTCAACTGTCTTCTGATTGAACTGAAGACTATCGTTAACACCTACTCTAACTCTGAGGTGTGGTTACCCAGTTCATGGAAGCTCTTCCTGAACATTGGGAAATGTCACCTCCTGCTTAACTAATGTCAAAGGGACATAAAGAGCACTCACACTAAGTGAGTTGTACGGTATTCTTCACACCGAGAGACAACAGAAGAAACGGAAAAAGAATCTCATAAGAGATTCTAAAGATACCAAAAGTAACCTCTGTTGCATTGGTCTCTACGTCATTTCCTACTGTCGACCACACCTTCATCAGTAACTATTACTGAATTAGAATCTTCTGACTCTGACAAGAGTGGCAATCAATTTCTTACCCATTAAAAGTCTTGACTTTAATTCAACACCTTCGAAGTAGGTGAGACTCTCGGCTAAAATCCATCAACCTTTTCAATTCCACTAAACCAAAATTTTTCAAACCGTCCTCTGGAAAAGGTGGCAAATCAATTTCTGCTAAACCGTCCTCTATCACACCTCCGTCTTTGGAATGCAGATGCGAGGAGGGGGGGGGGGGGGGGGGGAGGGGAGGGGGGGGGGAGGGTGGAGGGGGGGGGGGGTGGGGGGGGGGTGGGGGGGGGAAAATGGTGAAAGAATGTGAAGCCACCGAGAAAGTGTGGTTGTTCTGTGATCCCCCGAATCAAATCTGACCCGAAGAACACTAAAAAGTGCGGAAGCGATTTAATGGTAAAACCCTAAACCACGTTCCTTTTCGTTTTAAATTATTAAACATAAAAAACAACGTTCTAATACCGTGATCGCTTGAGTAACACTCCACCAGTGATCGACTCTACGAGTGTCCTCTAGCAGAACTCCAAAAACCCGAGTTGAATTGAAAACCGAACTGGTTCGGGTTGAGGGGGCGTGCGCCGAAGGAGAGAGGAGAAGGAAATTTTTGATGGAAACTTTTCTTTTGAAGGTAATTCATTGAAATGATTATAATCATTGCCCCAAGGCTTTATTAAAACTTATCAGATAAGAGAAACCTCATCAGAATCTGTTTCCTTATTATTATCTAGTCCTTTTTCTTTTCTATAAGAACAGATTTTTCTAGAAATAATTATCCTTAATTAATTAGATTTTCTATATATATTATTTTACTAATAAATATATAATTATCTTAATATAATCTAATAACCCTCTAACTTTGGGATTCTAACTGAGATTACACCCAACCTGATTTATAATTGACTATTATAAATCCATACTCTCCCATTTCAGGGTTTATTTAACTTACTCGATTTAAGGTCTCACAGGTGGTACCCCTCAAGTGGCTTGTAACAATGAATGTGTGATAACTGGTTTGTCACTTATGCACATAATTACTAACACGGACTGACACCACTTGTGCAAGTTGGCAACACCGGTCTGTTCACACCCCCCAGACCTAAGGAGGCCCCTAGTACAGGCACATAGCTAACATGTTTACAATAATTCTTATACCCAGATATGATTTAAACTTTTCCGAAAGAAATAATGAGAGATACAGGAAACAAATGTTCATAAATTAGGTATAACTTGGCTTTTTCCCTTTGCAACACGATATTTCATCTTGAGTATGCCTAGGGAATCATCACTCTAAATACCCATGATTTATGTTTCTTGACTATCCGACCTCTACTGATAGGTAAACGACCAAAGAACGAGTCAGTTCGTTGGGCATGGCCATGCACTTCATCAGTATATTCTGTCATCAAGGGGCCCAGAAATATCTCTCTCGTGAGAAGAGCGCAATCCCTCTGCATATCCGCATTAACACCACGGCTTTCGCTGAATCTAGTTGCGCCCTTTATAGCCACCCTGTTACGGCGTAGCGGTTGAACGCACTAAGTATCCAGCAGCCCTCAGAGATCAAACCAGATACCTCAGGTGATAAGGACAACCACCGAGAGATTCATAGTGACAAAATCCAAGAAGTAGTCTCAACCGCGGATCACGCCCGAGTATTCGCTACTCTATCGAATATCCGTGCAGTTTTTGGTCTACAACGCATGTAGTGTTATTCAACTCACTGATCATAACTTACCCAAAGACCACAAGACTTTAAATACCCAATTATGGGTTCCCACCACAATAAGTTGTCCATGACAAATTTCGAATGAAAACAGGAACAAGTCTTATTCCAGGATACAAAACCATGCAAAGTTTTAAAAGAGAATTTAAGCAACTAATATTTGTATAGTCCTTATTACACTCTGTAATAATACTAAAACTAATAGCATCTCTTAATTACCTTTTTACTTTTCAATTCAAACGTTGGTTAAATACTAATCTTAAATAAGTGTATCACCTAAACTTTCAATTTTAAAACACTTTGATTTATGTTTACCATTTTAATCAAAGTTATAACCAAAAATATTTACAAGTATTAACATCTACTGATATTTTTTACTTGTTTTAGCTAATTTTGTCAACACCATAAAACAAAAAATAGAACTTTTACTTACCATATTTCCCTGAACGATTGGAGAACGGACAAACTGCTGAGTTCTCTGAATATGTAAAGTTAAATTGCAACTTTCCTTATTGCAGTGTATATGATTGTTTTTCCATCTGAAAACAATTTCTAATTTACCATACAGGGCAGAATTCCTCAGAAATTCTATTTTTAGCGTTTTAAGCTTAATTAATATTTTTAATTAATTTCTCCAACACAATTATTGATTAATTTTAACTGTTTCCAAAGACATGAACTATAATCCTATCTCCTTTTAAACTAAAAGGAAATCTTTAGATGAATTTTTAATCCTATCTGGATTATAATTCTGAAATCTATTTAACTAATAATTAGTATATATATATATATATATATATATATCTTTTATTTCTTAACACAAATCTGGATATGAAATAAAAAAACCCTTTGGGGGCCCCCCCTTCCCCACTGACGTTTATGAAAACCTAAACTATTACTCAAAATTTAACTATTTTTTTTTATTTTGGAAAACTTAGTCAAACTTGACTACTTATGTAATTCTATTTAAGTAACACTTATATATAAAACTTAACTACTGGAGACTATCAAGCCTAAATCCTAATTCCAAAACTTTGGAATTAATTTCCTAGTATTATTATATAACAGATATTATATCGCTCTGTAAATATTATCTTAAATCTTTAAACTCATGAGTAATTCTATCTAGATATAAAATACCGTTTTACACAATCTTTTACTCATGATGTTTTGTTAAAAACACATTTCTATATGCATAGTGTGTTTTTTTTGACAGTTTTCATATATGTTATTAAAGTGGTAGTGTATCCATCAACATCTAGGATCTAGGCATGAATAAGTCAAAACTTACTTATTCATAATAAGCACAATAGACATTTCAAGAGATAAAATTTAATAACTTAAAAACTTTAAAACCATTAATTCAATAAATCACAAAACCATCATACTATGTAGCCACACGAGAAATTGAAATGTATAATTGTTTTAAAATGAAAAACAAAATGGAATGTCTTATGAGGATAATCTGATCATCGCTTTGTGCTTAGATCCTTGCAATTTCGGGCTTTCACTTCTGACCACCTGCAATAAGTGTTTGCACTAGGTATCAGTAAACTTGTACACCAAACAAGTAAAAAGTACAAACAAAGGGCAATCAAAAATATCTGAGGTTTACTTACCTTCTACATGACGCTTTGGGCATTTTTGGCCTCCAATGATCAATTAAATTGCATGTAAAGCAACGATTTTGGGCCTTGCTTTGTTGGCTTAACCTTCTTCCCCTTGCCCTTCCCTTTTGATTTTTTTCACGAACCTTGGGTGCACTCTGAAGGGCCGAATTGGCCCCTTTCCTTTTGTCGGTGCCTCCATGCCCATTTTTCTTCTTTACTCCTCCTTTCCCTAAACCATCAGCCATCTTGGTTTTGTTCTTCCCCCCCTTTTTTTATTAACTCAGCAGTCTTAAGCATGGAGTGCAATTCGGGGTATTGTCTTCTCCATGCTGTTCATGGGGTAGTTGATTACAAAAACTTGTAATCTTTTTACAGGGGATTGGTATAGTACTTTGGGTAGCTACAACGGAACTAGGTGACCGAGTCTCTCCAGGGATCCCATGTGCCGTTTTATTTCATAACATGGTCACTCCCCCGAGGTCCCCTTGATGATCTTGCCCCCTCGTTAAATGCCTTCGTGGGAACATTTAAAGTTTTTGTGCGTGCTTGCGTTTGAAACTGTCCCTCAACTGGCGGATCATGTCAAAAGCATTTGAGTTTATGAGCCCCTTTTGGGAAACTGGGGGAAGTTTCAAGCATGAGCAACCCACATCCAACAAATCATCTGAAAAGCTTCTTGTGGCATTTCTTGGGAGCAGCCGGGGCATTTGCGGGGGGGCCCCCCTAGAGGCTCTTTAAGAACATACCATTTCCTTTGTGTCTGAGCACAATCATCTGATTGTGCTCCTAGTCAAGGAAAATTTGGGGGCCGGGGAGTTTTTCCTTCTCAAGGATGGAGCGAAGGGAAAGATTGTTTGTGTTTGTAACTGTGTTTGCCCCTCTACACATTTAAAAACTTTTGGGTTTTTAAAAAAACTGTGAATAGACTAATTTCCAATAAAAAAACAATAAACCCTTAAATGATCATTTTATTGGGCTAGGACCTTATTTCAAAACGCCCCGATGTGCGTAATGTTCTTTCTTTACTAGGACAACGTATTATTTCGGTAGGTAAGGACTTTTTCCAATCACTTTTAACTAACATGATTCCTAGATCTTTTGGGACAAAAAGGTAATCAAACGTACATGTTTTTAGTCCCTCTAAAATGCTTTTTTGGGCCCCGGTACACCCGGGGAATCTAAACAGAACCAAACAGATCTCACCCTTTCGGGGCTTGGGAAAATTTTACTCTGGGCCCCTACAACACGGTGATAAATTTGCAGAGTCGTAGTATTTCCCCCCCAGCTTGGGGTTTGAACACGGATGCTTAAGGTGTGTTCTTCTTAGAACACCCAAGGGACCTTACGCCTGAGGTGCCCCAGATGGGTTTCACTATTGATCTATGATTTAACGGGGGTTTTTTTTTTAATTTCTGGAAAAAACCCTTTTTAAAGGGCCCCGTTATTAAGAAAAAATGTAATTTTTCGGAAAAAAACTGATTGTTTAAACAGGAAAGAAACGATTTTTAAACTAACTGTTTTTAAAAAAGCACTGTTTTTTAAAAAGGGTCTTGCTAAAATTTAAAATAACTTTTTTAAAAAACACAAAGTGCTAAAAAAACTACTGTTTTGATAGCCATCATTGATCAAATAACGTTTTTTTCAACTTGCCTTAAACAATCTATTTTACAATTTTACGGTTTTTTAAATAAAATTTCCCCTTTTTTAAAAGGTTTCGAAAAAACAGGCAATTTTAATTAAAAAACCTATTTGACCTCGTGTTTTAAATTTTTATTTTTAAAAAAAATTTCTCTCCTTTTTTTAAAAACATATCACACTATCCAACCCGCAGTTTAAAATTTAAAAAAACCCACGCATTTTAAAAAATTTTAACTAATTATAGGTTTGCCAACCTTTTTTCCCTAAGGACCAATAATGACCTATTTTTTTAAAACTTGCATAGCCCCCACGGGTTTTTCCAGAAATTTTCCCGTCGGGACTCCAAAATTTTTTCTTACGTAGCTCCCACGGGCCCCTTGAATCCTGGGTGGAAACCCCCAAAATTAAAATTTCTATCCTAAGGTCATTATTACAAAAAGGGGGGGTTTTTGTAAATGGCACGCAGGCCCCCCTTTAAATTTAACCCAAAAAGGGGTCAAAGCTAGCAAACTCTATAATAAACATATATGAAAATATGTATATTCAAGAAACCACGCATTTAAACAACATATTAAAGTTAGGGAAACCCTAGATCCGATAAAATTATCTCACTTTTGTTAATTGAAAAAACTGGTTTTTAAAAACTTAGCTGTTTTATAAAGGGAAACAAATATTTAGGAAAAAAGGGATTTTCTTATAAAATAAGTTTTTCCCAAACAATTATTTTATAAATTGGAAATCTATTTGTCTTTTATCCAAAAACGATATAAAACCCGGGTTCTTCGAACAAACGGTCAGGGAAAAAAACATTAAACCCCGTAAACTGTGTGATGGTTTGACCAACTGGTCAAAAACATCACACAAGTATACTGACGAGATAAGTCAAATGTTTGATAAACATGATTATTTTGAGGATAATTAATCCTTTTAAAATTAATTTTATAATAAATTCTAATCATATATTTTATTTTAAAAAACAGCTTGGATAACATTTAAAAAAACCTTTTTTGGGCCTCGGGCTAACCCCAAAAATTCAATTTTGGGATTTGTAAACAAAATTGGGGCCCAAAACAACGAAAAAACCCTAGACATCTGCACTGTGCTCGCGCCGAAAAAGCATGTACTGCGCCGTCACCCCCAAACGCTGGTGGTGCGGCTACTGCCACCAACACCCCCGTGCCATACCGCCGTTGAACCGAGCGGTGACGACAGCAGCTTGAACCACCCACTCCCGGGCCAAACCCATGCTTGCCGTCAATCACCGCCCATGGGCGGCGATCGACGAGTCACTGCCCCCCAAAACCCCACGCTGGGGGTTTTGGGTTTGGCCGTCGTGTATCCGCCGCCCCCCATCATCGAATCCCGACAGGGGCACCCCGACGACCACCATCCCCTTTTCGGGGGTTTGGCAATAGAAACAACCCCAACCATCGCCCCCGATCACCACCGATATGGGGGCAATTCATGTGCAATGGGCGTTTAAAAGAAAACAACATCAAACCCCCACCGCGATCACCAACCCATCCCGGTGGGGATCCCTTGGGGGTCTCTTCGTCTCGGCGAACGATTTAAAAAAATACCACCCTCGCCCCCGATCACCACGAAACGGGGTGCGGCGGGCGATTTTCGATTGTGCCCCATCGGTGCCACCACAGCCGGGTGAAAAAACGGCCTTGGGGTTGATAAAACCGTTTTCCACGATCTTTGGGTTTTCACTTTTTGGGCCCTAGCCGTCGCCAAAACCCCCACTTTTACTGTGGTGTGGCTCGTGGATGTTTTTCAAGGAAATTTGCCCTCGGCCATCAACGAATCGTCGCCGCCACCCCCTAACGCGGTGCGGCCCGGTGGGAAAAAACGCGCGGCTGTTGCCGCCGTGGCACCGAGAAACACCGCCATCCACCACCGCTATTGCGGCTTCAGGTGGTTTGCGGTGTCGGTTTTGGAAACCCAAAACGGCCACCAACCCCCCCCCCACTGGTTGGCCCCTGGCCCCCCCCCGGGGGGGTGGCCTACGGACGCAGCCGTTTGCCGCCATCCGTCGTTACGACCGAACCAACCAAAGGGCCCCCACCAGCTGGTGGTTTTAGCCTGGGGGTTAACCCAAAGCCGCCGTGCGTTTGTTGTGTGCAATTGGCGATTGGCCTGGCGGTTCCGGTCGGCCAACTGCCACCCGTTCCACCGCCAATCGTTGGTGTATTTGCCAATAGGTTTTTACCCATAAAAAAGAAAAAAAGGGTTTTTTTTTAAATCATTAAATCCTAAAGGGACTTTAAAAAATGATAAAAATCAGATTTTTACGCAACCGGTAAAAATCGAATTTTTTACAAAACGTTATTAAAGAAACCCAAATTTTTAAAGGGGTCCATAACAGTTTAAACTATAAAAATTTAAAAAAAAAACTTGGCTCTGATACCACTGTTTTTGGGGTTTTTCCCGGATCCCCCCAATCAATCTATCCGAAGAACACTAAAAAGTGCGGAAGCGATTTATGGTTAAAACCCTAAACCACGATCTTTTCGTTTTAATTATTTAAACAATAAAAATACGTTTCTAAAACCTGGAACCTTGGGGTAAAATCCCCCCAGTGATCGATCTTAAAGAGTGTTCCTCTAGCAGAACTCAAAATCCCGAGTTGAACTGAAAAAACCCAAATGGTTGGGTGGAGGGGGGCGGCGCCGAAGGGGAGAGTGAGAGAGAAGAGAGGAAAATTTTTATGGGAAAATTTTCTTTTTAACTAATTCAAATTTTAATGATAATAAACATAGCCCCAAAGGCTTTATTTATATATTATCAGATAAAGAATTTCCAAACTGATTCTGTTTCCTTATTATTATGTAGTTTTTTTCTTTTCTTTAAGAAAAAAATTTTTTTAGATAAATTTTCTTTAAATTTAATTTTGGGTTTTCCCATTTTTAAAATTTATTTTACTAATAAATATATAATTTTCTTAATTAAACTAACAACCCCTAACTTTGGGGTAAACTGACTGAGAAATTTCCCAACTGATTTATAATTGGGCTATTTTAAATCCATACTCTCCATTTCTAGGTTTTATTTAACTTACTCGATTTATAGGTCCTACAGGGGTTACCCCCCAATGTCTTGTAAAATTGGATTTTGGACACTGGTTTGTCAACTTATTCACATAATTACTAAAAGAAAGGACATCAAGAAAAGGGAAAAACACTTTTCTGCTTTCCCTAAGAGGCGTTTTTCCTGGCCCTTGCGGGTTTAGGGTATGCCCCCCGTTTAAAAATTTTAAAAATTTTAATCGAAAAATGCTTTAAATTAATCGCAACTTAAACGAAACTTTTGTACCTTTCGAAAAAGACATGTGCTTTTTTTTTGATAATTTCTTGCCAGGTTTTTGGGTAAAATTTTTTTTGTCCCAAATTTTAAAGTAAATGCGAAAAAGAAGGAGAAGAAAAGGGAAA
>JARYMX010000290.1:0-36815 GCA_030169165.1 Centaurea solstitialis | reverse complement strand
TTCTGGTTTGTTTTTCTTGGTGGAATGAATTATGAAAACTGATAAGCCATAAGCTTATTTTATATGGAGGAATTTCCATACAACTCAGTTTCCATAATTAGTTTCATAATTATCTTTGGCAAATATTCTTTTCTTTTCCTTAAAGAAAAATAACTAGATAATTATTTGTATTATTAATTATTATCCTATTATATATTTATTTACCTAATAAATATATAATTCAATAATTAATAAACTTATATATTTATTTATCTAATAAATATATAATTACTAACAAACCTTTAACTTTGGGATTTAGTACGGAAAATGCCCAACTGATTTTTAATTAACTATTATAAACCTTAATCTCTCCAAACTGGGACTATCTCATTTATTCGGTTTACAGGTCCTCACAGGTGTGACCCTCGAGTGTCTAGTAACGTTGGATGTGTAATCACTGGTTTGCCAACTTCTGCACATAATTACTAACACAGGAAACGATCAGAAAAATGGTCGAGGAATAGCCGAGAAAACCTTCGATACGAGTCTGGCTACAGTGTCATATCGTATTATAGCATGGCAGGGTCGCTAGAGGGAAGAGAGACATGTTACAACTGGGGAGACCGTGCCATGCAATTGTGCCACTGGCAAGGTCGCAGGCGAGTACCAAGCTTTAAAATCATGATTTTCTTTGTTTTTCTTCATTTCTTCGTATCATCTTCACCACAACTCTATTTTAGACGATTTTTTGGTTGCTATGGCTCTACTTTTGAATCTCTTCAAGAGTAGATGAGGAGAAGTAAACCTTTTGGAGGATTATTGAGTATTTGAGGAAGGTAACCTCCATTCACTTGTAAGCTAGGTTTTGGTGTGTCTCTCATCTCCACCCTTTTCTTTCTTTTGAATCCATTTGGTGATTAAAAAATAATTTTAGTATATCAGCTTATGCAACCATTTGGATAATACACATTATTTCTTTATAAAATATTTTAGAAATGTCAAGACTATGGTTTTGCTAGAAAAAAAAAAGAAAAGAAAAATGTCAAAACATTATTTCCACTGACTCCTTTGACTTTAATAACGCTATTTTTATCTTCTTCCTCCCATTTTTTACATACCCATATATCCCTCATTTTCTAAATTTCCTTGTTTTCATCATTCATCCCTTGACTTGTGCAAAAGGGTTTTTTACTTGTTTTATAATAAATACTTTTAACATATACAAAACTCCCCTTAATTTCTGAACAAGTCTTCATTAAATAACAATAAAATTTAAAATATACGCAAGTAGAGGTATCACCTAGTCTTGGTCTATCAAAAATAATTAAAATAATTGGTAAAGTTGATGATTCATTTTTTCTGAAAATGACACCTATATCATAAATCGTATATTGCAGATAATAAAAGACTTAATGTAATTACCATATTATCAGTTAAAGACCATCCTCAATGTTAAAGTATCATAATAAAGTAACAATCATCTTCAAACCTTATGTTAAAGTGCTTACTGGTAGGTAAAAAATAGCCTGGAAAACATTGACACACTTTAAAGAACCGCATGTATCCCAAATAATATTATACTTTTTGATATATATTATAGAAAGAGGTTTAAAAGAGAATACTATCTTTTAAGGAAAACTTTCTTTTACGAAAAAAAAACGCGTACGACTTTCACACTACTTAGTGGCGGAACACGAACATCATAGCCTCGGGGGCCGAAGAATAATATTACAAAATTTCAAAGACCCAAAATATTACAATATACATTCATTGGGAGTTTTTTAATACGCTTGTTTGACGATGATTTACTAATAACTTTTAAAAAATTAAAAATAGAAACTTTTTATCTAATATGATACTCTAATAAAATTAAAAATTTCTTTCTTTCTGTGTTTTGGATTTGGAACTTTTGGTGTCCTTGGTTTTCTTTTCCTTCCAAGTTGTGGTGGGTTTTGTTTGTGGTATGTGATTTGGTTTGGTTGTTAATAAATTTTGGTTGCTGGTAAAAAAAAACCTTGTACATAAAACTTTCATAGTATTAGTTAATCTCTATATATAATCGGTTTATATATTATTTTACTATTATATACAATAAATTTCTAACTTAAAGATAGAAACAAAGATCGACAAATATAAAAGAAAAATCTAGATGTTTAATTTCATATTAGCTATATAAAACTTAACAAATTCATAAATTTTTTAGATATTTCAACTTGTTTATATTAAATTTGAACCATTTATGTAACACCCCAAATTTTGGAGCAAACAAAAACCTTCATTTACGAAAGGTTTTAGTACAATATACGCCAAAGCGTGAGCTCTTCCCAAAAACCGGGGTATAAATAGTGTATAGTTACAATGTTTGTAATTTGAATAAGGAATACGACAACTATCTAGTCTAAATCCTATCTAGGAAAAAGACTACAAAAAGGGTTGTCAACTCGGTCAACGCTTGCACGGTCTAAAGGACCGGTCTCTTCACACGTCCCCCAAAGCTCACTCTCAATCCCGGCACCTACTTGGGAACAGCGTCCCTAGTACCTGAGAGACACATCGACACCAAGCAAGTGTTAGGCTAAAGGAGCCTAGTGAGTTCTATCAACATAACATCATACATATAAAAGCATGTTAAGACATGTGAGATATACAAAAGCGTATGATCAGCAAAATGCATCATGTTAAACCGGTTTATCTTTTATCTTTGAAAACCGTGGGAGCGACCCACTTTTGCCAAGCAAGTTACACCTCAGAGTCGAGACACCCCGTTGTCGTCCTCCTACGAAGACTCCAATAGACAACCTCAGAGGCCAGGCACATTCGCGGCCACACGAATGGCGAGGGACATAGGTGCACACCTTTTGACTAGTGCCACCCAAGACTGAGTCGAACTCGTGTAAACTTGAAAGTGCACACCTTTTGACTAGTGCCACTTTAAAACAATCTCATTTCAAAAACGACACAATGTACACCTTTTGACTAGTGTCGCATTGTCCAATTTATGTTGCGTAAAAACATGGGTACTCACCTTTTGACTAGTGACATCCCGGTCCACTTTTTGACTAGTGACCAATAGCATCCCACCTTTATACTGGCGGTGTTCCATAACATTTAAACATCATTTCAAGTCTCAATACTTTCATTTACTTCATACAAGCCAACATACTCGGGATTCAATCCCTTCGCATCATTCCGTGGCATACATAATAACATGTATTTTCATGCATACATTCATCATATAATCTTATGAATATAGCTCATACAAGGTAGCATACGGTTAATTATTCCATGTATATCATTCCCAAGCAAGACATATATAAATTAATCAAGATGATGCGCTCTCAGTTTTAACAAAACGGTTTTAGCAACTCACCTTGATCTTCCTCACAATAACCACGGATTGATAGCCAAATACGTCACAAGATAGTACCTAGACAATCATAGCACAGTATATATATAAGTAACCACCAAAACGACACTTACGGTTCACAACCGAAGCACTAGTTTAGAGCTAGGCTAGACTATCTCAATTGCCCCCAAAATCTCCCAAACATCATCTAATATAACCCTTAAGAAAAGCCCAAAGCCAAAACTCGAAAAGAATCGAAAATGAAAATCTTCGAAACGCGAACAGAGGGTTACGCGACCTAACCCCGGGTGTAGGGTTTTTGTGGGTATCCTCGGATCAAACTGACTCGAGGATTATCTCAGATCTAACAAACCTCGCTGGTTCGATAAATCACATAGGTTAATCAAACTGATAAAACCTACGCGATCAGAAACACGCTGTTTCTGATCTAATCGTGCGGAAGCGATAAAAGCTAAAAAACCCATTAAAGCCTAATGATCTTTAATCGTTTATAGTTCTAAACCTAATAGTTTAGGTTAGATCAATTTACCTGGATTGCTCGAGATTTAGTCCACCGGTGATCGACCAACGAACGTTCTTCTAGTTGAACTTTTATGAAACCCGAACAACCGAAACTGGAATCCGACCTGGGGGGGGGGGGTCGGCGCCGATGGAGAGAGAGGGAGAGGGAGGAAACTGAAACTAACTTTCTTAGCTGATTGCTTAGATTTTTCCTTAACCCATAAGCCTTATTTATATGGAGGAAAAATACAGTTTGTATGGAATCCAGTTTCCTTATAATAATTATCTCAAATCCTTTCCTTTTTTAATTAGCTGGAAAAGAATTTGCATACGATAATTACGATTATATATATTTATCTAATATATATAAAACTTATTAATTAACTATTATATATTTATTTATCTAATAAATATATAATATCCTAATTAATTAATAACCCTCCAACTTTGGTAATTCTGACTGAAATTACCCAACTGATTTATAATATACTATTATAAATCCTAATTCTCCATTTTGGGGTTTCATCTAACTTGTTCGACTTATAGGTCCTCACATGTGTGACCCTCAAGTGTCTCGTAACATTGGATATATAATCACTTGGTTTGTCAACTCTGCACATAATTCCTAACAGACTCCCACTTGTGCAAGTTGGCAATACCACCTTTGACTATACGGACCTAAGGAGGCCCCTAGACAGGCACTTAGGCTGACCAGGTTACAAGAACTCTTATACCCAGACTGGTGATATAAACATTCCGTAAGGAATTGGTATCTATGAAACTACTGTTCATTGATTGGGTATATCTTGGCTTTTCCCTTTGCATCGCGACATTTCATCTATGAGTATGAGCTTGGAAAGTGTCAACTCTAAATACTCAAGATTCTGTTCTCTTGATTATCTGACTTTCACTGATAGGTAAACGACAAAGAACTAATCAGTTCGTTTGGGCATGGCCATGCACTTCATCAGTATACTTAGTCAGTCAAGATGGGCCCAGAAATATCTCTCTTCTGAGAAGAGGTGCAAATCCCATCTTGCATATCTGCCTTTGACACCACGGCTTCCGCTGAATCTAGTTACACCCTTTATAGCCACCCTGTTACGGCGTAGCGGTTGAGTGCACTAAGAATTCAGTAGTCCTCATGATATCAAATCAGATACCTCAGGTGATAGGGACAACCACTGTGAGATTCACTTATGACTTATTCCAAGAAGTAATCTCAACCGCGGATCACGTCCGATATTTGCTACTCTATCAAATATCTGGGCAACTTTTAGTCTACAACGCTTGTAGCTGTTATTCTGCAACTGATCATAACTACCTAAAAGTTCACAATGACTTTAACACCTTATCATGCTCCCACAATGATAAGTTGTCACGGACAGATTTTGAATGAAAACTGGAAACTAGTTTCATTCCTGGATACATTAAAACATGCAAAATGTGAAAGTGATAAAGAAATCAATCTTGTATAGTCCATATTACACGCTGTAATAATAACAAGATTGCATGTCTTTTCTTTAATAACTTTCATAATATCTATTTAACGTTTGTTAGATACTGGTCTAAAATAAAGTATCACCTATCTTTAGTTTAAACCCTTTGATTAAAGTTTACCAATCTAATCAAAGTGATAACCAAAAACACAAGTCTGTTTACTTGTATCTGCTAATTATTGTTTTGCAAACACCTCTTAAAACAATAATTAGTCTTTTATCATATTCCGTGAACTTGGAGACCTGGACTAACTTCCAGTTCCTGAATATGTAAGATTGCAACTTTCCTTAGTTGCTGTGTAGATGAATGATTTCTACCTGAAATCTGATTCCATTTGCAATACTGGCAAATCTACTGGAATCCTATATTTTAATCCAACACTTTAATTATTGATTTTGAAGTCAATCATGACCTTTGTTTCAAGGGTTTTGAAACCTTTATCCTTTTGACTAAAAGGGTAAATTATATCTTATGAATTCTTATCCTTCCTGGATTATGAATTCCGAGATATATCAATAATTGCATCTTTTATTCTTTATCTGAGACTAGATAGAGAATAAATTGGGCTCCCACTTGCTTATAAAAACTAACTATTACTCAGAATTTTACTATTGACTTAGTCAAAACTTTGATTAGTCAATCTAATTTTAAGTAATGAGCTTTGAGAATTCCCTTTTTATGAAACTTAACTGGATTTGGTCAAATCCTAATTCCCGATCTTGGAATCTTTCTAGTTTCATAAATACTGTTATTAACGCCATCTGAGTTAATATCCTAAAATTCTCTAAAAACATTTGAATAATAAAACTTGATTAAATTTGATTAGTTAATTCTGAGAATTTCTTTTATAAAACTTAACTGGATTTGGTCAAATCCTAATTCCAGAACTTGGAATCTTTCTAGTTTTATAAATACTGTTATTAACGCCATCTGAGTTAATATCCTAAAATTCTTTATTTAAAATTTGATCATAAAACTATCATTCATAAATGTTTTATTCTCAAAACACATTCCTATAGAGTCTTTGTGTTTTGTTAGTTTTTATACAAATTACTTCAATTTCATTAAAGTAATTATAACAGGCATCAACTAGGATCATACAGATTTAAGAATATCAGGCATAATCAGATATTTCTATGTCAAGACAATAACTTTTGAAAATAAAAATATCGAATTATAAAATATAATTATTCAAACATTGTTTAAAACATAAATCCCCAAAAACAACTGTTTTAAAATTATAAATTCAAAATGTCTTGACTTAAATCATCTTGTACTCTGATCCTCAGCAACCTCTGGGCATTTCACTTCTGACCTCCTGCAATAATCATTTGCTCTAGGTATCAGTATACTTGTAAATCAACAACTAAGAAGTGACAAGTCAAAGCAATCATAAATTTTCTGAGGTTTACATACCTGCTTCATGACGCTTAGGGCAGTTTTGCCTCCAATGACCGATCTCATTGCATATGAAGCAGCGATTCTCGGTCCTTGCTTTGTTTGGCTTAACCTTCTTTCCCTTGCCCTTGCCCTTGCCTTTCTTGGGTGCACTCTGGATGGCCTGGACTGGTCCTTTTCCTTTACTAGTGCTAGCTTGCCCATTCTTCTTTTTAACCCCTCCGTCTTTCACCATCAAGACATCCTTGGTCTTGTTCTTGTTCCCCATATTCAGTTCAGCTGTCTTTAGCATGGAGTGCAACTCTGCTATAGTTTTCTCCATGTTATTCATATTGTAATTGACTACGAAGGGCCTGTAGTCTTCTGACAGTGAATTGAGTATGGTGTCTGTTGCTAGCTGCAACGGAACAGGATGACCAAGCCTCTCCAGATGATCTAAGTGCCGTTTCATTTTCATGACATGGTCACTTACTGATGTCCCTCTTACCATTTTGCACTCATTGAATGCTTTGGTGGCATCGTAGCGTTCTGTACGAGCCTGAGTCTGAAACATGTCCCTCAGCTGGCGGATCATGTCGTAAGCATTTGTATTTATGAACCCTGCTTGCAGATCTGGGCTCATAGTTGCTAGCATCAGACAGGCAACATCAAGGAGATCATCCGAGTGCTTCTTGTGGGCATTTCTGGCAGCAGCCGGAGCGTTTGCCGGAGGTGCCTCCCCAAGTGGCTCTTCAAGCACATACCATTTTCTCTCATGTCTGAGCACAATCATCAGATTGCGCTCCCAGTCGAGAAAGTTAGAGCCGGTCAGTTTATCCTTCTCTAGGATAGAGCGGAGGGAAAGATTGTTAGTGCTGGTAACAGTGCTTGCCATCTACACAAAATAAAACTTTTGGTCTTAGCAACTGTAAATAGACTAATTTCCAATAAAATATCAATAAACCCTTAAATGATCAATTTATTGGACTAGGATCCTTATTTCATACGTCCCGATGTGCGTAATGTTCTTGCTCCACCAGACCCGTATTTATTTCGGTAGGTAAGGACTTTTACCAATCATATCTAACTGACATGACTCCTAGATCTTTTCGGGACTATGGCAACTACATGTGCATGTTTTAGTCCCTCTTAGTGCTTTTTGGCCCGGTACCACCCGGTGAACTTTATAGTACCAAAACAGATCTCACCATTTTGGGAACCTGATCACTATACTCTGGCCGGTACCACCCGGAGATAATTCGCAGAGTTATGTAACCCCTTCAGCTTCAGTTTGAACACAGACGTTGAATGTGTGATCACTTACAACGCCTATGTACTTTACGCCGAAGGTGCCCCTAGATGGGTTGCACTACTGATCTATGATTTTCGGGGTTTTGAAAAACTTTATTTCCAGGTTTTTGAAAAACTGATTGTTATAAAGGCTACTTATGTTTTAAACTAACTGTTTCAAACATACACGTAATTTTAAAACCAACTGTTCTAAAATTACTTACTGATTAAAACTAACTGTTTTAACAGCACACCTAGTTGATTAAAACTAACTGTTTTGTCAACTTGCCTTTTATATAAAACAATCACCTATAGGTTTTTAAATCAAAAACTATCGTTTTGAAAAGTTTAACGAAACTAAAACCTATACTCCTTTTGTGATATAAACTAGTTTTAAAGTAACAACTCTATTTAAAACTACTGACATGCAAGATATCACAAATAATCAATCAACCATGCAATTAAACAATAATTAATCACATAGTACCTAATTATAGTTTTTGCCAACGTTTCCTAGGGACCAATAATGACCTATTTTACTAAAAGCTTCAAAACTCGCGTAGCTCCCACTGGCCTCGCCATGTTTTGTTAGTACTCCGGTAAGTTGAGGAATTTTAGCAGCTCCCACTGGCCTCGTCATCCCGAAAGAATAAAACAAATGTCTATCCTAAGGTCATTATTACATAAGGGGTTGCAAATGGCACGCATGCCTCCCCGTAAATATGTCAAGGGTCTAAGTTGGCAAATACTATAATAGATATATATATGTAAAATCAATCTGAAATCCATATATAGAACTCAAGCAATTACGCAATTATGTATATATATGCAATATAACAAAAGCAATATTATAATTACGAGAAATAAATCTGGATCCGTTAAAATTATATTGTTTCAATTATCGCAAAACTTGGTTTTAATCGGTTTATGAAAACAAACTGTTCTATAAGCCTAAATAATATTTTGACGTGAAAATAGTTTTTACCTGATTTATAAACCTATCTAGATTTATAGACTATAAATCTTATAAATCAAAAACCAAATTTCCAAAAATATATCAAATCGGTTTTATCGATCAAAAATTTAAAGTACTGGCTTTTGTGTAAAACACGATATTAGGCTTATTTGAAAAACTCTAATCTTTTATAAAAGCTTATCAAACCGGAAAAACGAATTTTTATTTGATGAAAGTTTCCCCAAAAATTCAGATAATCTTAAAACCAAAAGAGTCCCTATTTGGGCCATAACTTGGTCCAAAGAACTGGGTTTTGGGCCTGATAATATGACTTGGCCCAGACTGACGAAAAACCCTAGACCACTTTGCAGTCGTGTTCGTGTCGCGAAGACTTATCGTCCTCTCCAATCATTACCGTGGCCACTGCCGCGGCCGTCGACCACCATCATCGTCGTTCATCGTCGATCACCCATCAACACCTTGGTGATTCGGTTGGGTGATCGTGGAACTGTCGCCACCACCTCGCTGGTGGTTTGGCCGGGCGGTCGCGAAATCGCCGCCACCACCGAACGCCATCGTCGCCGATTCGTCACCGCAACCACCATTGTGGTGTGGCCGGTGTCTTTTTGTAACTGCCGGCGAACAGAATCAAAACCGCCACCACCATTACGGTGGTCCTGGCCACGGCTGCCATCAGCAGCAGGGAGGATTGCTTCCCCGCCACCGCCCGGTTTAAACGGCGACGAAAAACGCCACCGTCGCCACCGTCTTTGGCCGTCGATCACAATTACCCAATAACCGCCGCCGCTACCACCATCTGTGGTGCGGCCGGCTATCGCATCTTCGGCGCACGATCAGCAGCCACCGCTGTCGTGAACACCACCGTCGCCCGCTGGACGTGGTTGAGGTACAGCAGCCGCACGCCGGTATCACTTGATGCGATACAGCCGGCGACCGATCATTACTATCGCGAACAGCCGCCGCCACCGCTAGGCGTGGTGTGGTCGTTGTTATTCCGCCGCCGTCGCCACCACTACCTGTGGTGCGACGTGTGTTTGTTTGTCGGGCGGTGGTTCGATCGGCTATCTGCCGTCGTTCCACCGCCGTGTGGGTTACCGGCCGATGATGACAGTAGTGTGAACGACACCACCATCACCACCGCTTTGCGATCCAAGGCCGGCTGCCACCACCGTTTTGGTGAGACAGCTTCGATCGGAGATGACCACAGCCACCACCGATCTGGTGGTTTGGCTACGGTGGTCTTAGCTTGGTGGTAATCGGCCACCGCTAGCTTAATTGATTTGTTTTTCGTACAATAATTCAAGTGATAAACATAAAATTTCGAATTTTGATAAAGATTGAAAATTTTATATATTCAAAACTTGATGCGAAAGAAACAAACTTAAAAAATCAGATTTATCAAAACTTGATACACAAGCAACCAATTTTAACGGATCACACATAAACAGATAAACTGATATGAACAGATAAAAAACTAAAAACGATTTCAACAACGGCTCTGATACCACTGTAGGGTTTTTGTGGGTATCCTCGGATCAAACTGACTCGAGGATTATCTCAGATCTAACAAACCTCGCTGGTTCGATAAATCACATAGGTTAATCAAACTGATAAAACCTACGCGATCAGAAACACGCTGTTTCTGATCTAATCGTGCGAAAGCGATAAAAGCTAAAAAACTCATTAAAGCCTAATGATCTTTAATCGTTTATAGTTCTAAACCTAATAGTTTAGGTTAGATCAATTTACCTGGATTGCTCGAGATTTAGTCCACCGGTGATCGACCAACGAACGTTCTTCTAGTTGAACTTTTATGAAACCCGAACAACCGAAACTGGAATCCGACCTGGGGGGGGGGGGTCGGCGCCGATGGAGAGAGAGGGAGAGGGAGGAAACTGAAACTAACTTTCTTAGCTGATTGCTTAGATTTTTCCTTAACCCATAAGCCTTATTTATATGGAGGAAAAATACAGTTTGTATGGAATCCAGTTTCCTTATAATAATTATCTCAAATCCTTTCCTTTTTTAATTAGCTGGAAAAGAATTTGCATACGATAATTACGATTATATATATTTATCTAATATATATAAAACTTATTAATTAACTATTATATATTTATTTATCTAATAAATATATAATATCCTAATTAATTAATAACCCTCCAACTTTGGTAATTCTGACTAAAATTACCCAACTGATTTATAATATACTATTATAAATCCTAATTCTCCATTTTGGGGTTTCATCTAACTTGTTCGACTTATAGGTCCTCACAGGTGTGACCCTCAAGTGTCTCGTAACATTGGATATATAATCACTTGGTTTGTCAACTCTGCACATAATTCCTAACACCGGGACCTCAGGTCGCGGGACCCGGTCGCGGGGTTTAACAGACCTGCACAATTCCGCGACCAGCTTCAAAAATCTTAACCCAAACTCACCCAAAACTCAATATCGACTCCCAAAACACCCCACGAATGATTATGATCGATCCTATGATGATATAACATGATAAACTAACAACAAAACTCGGAAAACACCCATGGATCATCGAGATCTACGGTTTTCCCCAAATACAAACCCTAATTTCCAAGGTTCTCAAAACCCGGCTAATACACGAAATCAACACGAAATAAACAGTACCTTTCGTTAGGAACTCGATTCTAACGACACTCCACGGATTAGTTTCACCTCCCACACTCGATCCTTCCTCCGGTTCTTGAATCTTCTTCCAAGTCCTCTTTCTCTCCTTTTTCTCTTTTCTCTCTTCAAGGCACAAACACACAAAGGAAAGGGGTGAGGGGTTTTTCAACTAGTTAGTGAACTAGTTACACTTCACCCCCCTTATCTCGGGTATTTACATTCTCATCCCGAAACTGTTAAGTTGAACGCTCGACTCGACCTATAACTTAAAATACGAGTTAATAACTAACTTGGGAAATGAGGCGTTATATTTAATCGAATTTCTATTATCCTCTTTTATCACACAAGTTCGAGTTCATAAAATTCCGGGTGTTACAATCCTCCCCACCTAGATAAAATTTCGTCCCCGAAATTGTTAATCCCTTCCGAACTACAAAGGGCCACTTTGCTCAAGCGTTTTGCAAAGCTAAAGCATTATGCCCTCTCTATACCGGTCAGCTAAATTAATATTGGACTTAGTTATGTTTACGATATAAGCACTGTTGTAGCGTCCTAATTTAAAGGTGGTTCATCAATACGCCGCAAGCTACTACTTTACATCTATCCTTCGAAACATAACGCTTTTATAGAGATAATATCATTTGAATACGCAAACCTTAGCTCTTTGTACAATTTAACCAAACCAAATCGACTAAAGTCTATGGTTCAAGGTGCCATACATCATTCGTCTCCTATTAAAGTCGATCACTCGGCTAATAGTTACTTTACTACCAAAGAATGTCTCAACACTCTCACTAACGGTGTCTAACCGTCGTCATTAATTCTCAAGGAAGCTCGAAAATTCCGTCTACTAGCCTATGGATACCATAAGGAAGGTAAGTTCCTTCACTTAGCAAATCGCTAATTTCCACTAAACCCATAAATTTCCACCTTCGCACTATCATGACTCTTCTAATTGTTCAATCATCTACGCAATTCTAACTTTGCCTTAGATGACTTAATATTAAATTTTTAAGTAAGAACTCCCCCTCAAATCCAATTTGATTAATTAATATAAGTCTACCACTTATCCCCATCAATAACTGTCATCGTATCCTAAGTTTCATGCTTAGTTTGGCATATCATGCCCTTATGTCGACCACAAATTCCTACTTCTTGCAAATCAATCATAAGTAACATCTTCAAGGTCACTTTATACTCTTAACAGTTTCTCTCTCTATGGCGATTTTAACACATTGGTATTTTGCACTTCACCCACGGCATGCAATGCCTATAGCATAGTCATAACGTCACTAATTCTCGTGCTAATGACAACGTTTCCTCGATCCTTAGCCACACATAACAGCTATCATTTCTTCCTTGCAACCACCATTCGACTACATTCTCTATAATCAAGAATTTGGAAAGTCGCTTAGTAAACACAACCATAATTTCCCAAACATTCTAGCACCTACAAAATCATACTTGTCACTTCAGATGATCTAACCTCGACTTTCAAGCACAGATTCCCACCTACTCTCATATTAATCCGACACTCGGGCCCATTACTTAGTCGCACTATACTTGTCATTATAACAATAGATTGCACGCCTATTTGGCACAAGGTGTTACTAACTTATTCATAAGACTCCCATCATGCATCAATTCAACTATAAGTAGCGCTTTCAAATCCCTTTATCCTTATAAAAGTTTTCTTCCTAAGTCAACATCACCACATTTCACTTGCACCCTTTGTTCGACCTATCATGACCTCGCTAAAACACTTGATCCCCTTAAGACCGTTGTACCCTTCTGGTTTCATAATTAAACTACTAGATCCCTCACGCCCTAGTCTTTCACAATTCATGGACAAGAAGACGGTTACCTAGTCAACTCGACCTAATGATGACACTTTCAGACGTTCAACCGAAGCATGCTCCCCTGTGGGTCAATACACACCTATCATGGCACTACCCAAAAATATTGCTTGCTTCACGATTGCCACTTTTATGGCTAAAACATCGGTTAAGGTATTGACAGACGTAGAAAAGATTTGCAAAAAGGGATCTGACACAAAAGAACGAGCAACACTCGCACTAACTAGAATGTACACATGCAAGGAGTTAACAAGAAGGTTACCCGATACTACATCAGTCCCCTTCTTCTCCTGATCAACAGACATCTGAAATGCTCGACTCGGTGCCCTTGGTTGGTTGTCTTTCCTTGCAGTAGGCTCACTTAAGGCTCCGCCCCGTCCTCTCATTAACTTCGGGCATTCTCTCATGAAATGCCCCGGTTCTTTACATTCGAAGCAAACTAGTCCCCGAATGGAGCAATCTCGAACCATATGACCTCGTTTCCCGCATTTGCTGCAACTGATAGGGTCTGATGGATGTTCGCGACGACATGGCCCATGATGCTTGCTCCGGCACTTAAAGCACCACCATGAATCGCGACGAGGCTCCCTTCGTCTATCATCATCAGTTGTCTTAGTTGGACGTGACTGTTCTGTCGATCCTTCTCCTTTCCTCTTCTGCCCGGCTTGGTAAAGTTCCATTCGAGCCTCGGCGATGTCGTCCTCCACCCTCAACGACTCCTCAATGGCCTCTTGCAAGGTAGTAACCCTTGCGATTCTAACCGCCGATTTCATCTCGGCCGGTAATCCGCGCACGTAAGCCTTGATTTTTGCCTTGTCATCGGGAGCCAAATGCCCCACCAAGCCTAACTTCTCCAAGAATTCTTTCGCATAGTAAGAGATGGGATTGTTGCCCTTCTTCATCCTGCGGAACTCTTCCTCGATCTTGTCAAGGGCCCGTTCACTACAATACTTCTCAAGTATCTTCTTCTTGAAATCGGCCCACGAAAGCCTAGCGTAAACCTCCGGCGAAATAGACGAGCGAGTCAAATTCCACCACGTTAAGGCCTCACCCTTAAGAAGGTGTGAAGCGAACTTGACTCGTTGGGAGTCGTCGCACTCGCTCGCCTCGAAGGCCATCTCCATCTCGCGGAGCCAATACAAGCACGTTATCGGCTCGTTACACCCACGGAACTCGGGTGGCTTGCATCCCAAAAAGTTCTTGTATGAGCACCCCTTCGCCTTTGCCTTTTCTTTCTCTCCGGTCATCCGTGTTTCCTCGGTGACCACGACCACCTCGGCATCCCCGGAACCATTTCCGGCATTTTCTCCCACCGCTTCATTTCGGCGTTGGCTAGCTTCACGATCCTCCAACATATTCACGAAGGATTCTTGTTGTTTGTTCATGGCTTCGGCCACCGCCTTCATCATATTGTCGAACATCCTGGTCTCTGGGGTCACCTCGGTTAGTAACGGGTTTGGATCCTCGAGATTGACCCTTGGAACGTGCTCCGTTCCCCTACCTAGGATCGGGGGTCTCGGTGGAATCTCGACTACATCGACCCGGTCATGTTGGTCGGCGGTCGAAGCGGTCAACTCGGGCGGTCCTCTCGCGGCACTCGTCTGACTACGAGTGTTCGCCATACAAGTCTGTCACACAAACACATATCGAAACAATGTGAAGATTAAAAAAAGTTGATGTCAAAGCTCGATTTTGTTATACCTTCACATCATTTCCGCTGTGAAGGTTCACATTATATATTTGTAACCTTCACAGCATTTGAACTGTGAAGGTTTCGTTTTTTTACCTTGTTTTGGACTTTTTTTTACCTCGAAAGTGTTTTTGAGAATGAGTATTCGAGTTTTATTTACCTTCATGATGTTTTTTGTGAAGTTTTATACGTTAGGTCTTGGTCTCATGGAAACAGCTTAATTGGTCTCATACGAACCTAAGTCTATATATATAAGGAGGTTCAAACGAGAAACGTATCAATTTAAGAGAACGTGAGAAACAATTTCAACCACTCATCCGGTCAACAAAGGCGGCATGAGTGGATGAAATTGTTCTTCACGTTTTCTTAAATTGACATGCTTCTCGTTTGAACCTTCCCCTATATATATATATACACACACACATATATATATATATATACATATATGGTTGGGTTCCTTTATTAACCAGTTAAATTGTATTAATTGTGTTAACAATCTAAACCATAAATTGATTATAATTAACGGCCAATACATTTTTACCATTAAAAAAAGAAATAGTAAAAACTAAATAAATCGAATTAGACACAAGGGTATTTCTGGAAAACTACACATATTCAAAATCAAGAAACATGAGTGCACTCCGCACCACCCTCAATTTCCGTCGGTCACAAGTAGAAGAAACAAACAAAGAGAGATTTAAGGGAAACTGACATACTTGACATTTGACAACGTTTTTCGCAATAGAACATGTGTTCATTCAAATCTACAACTATGACAAATTGTGTTAAAAAACAATCTATTTTATTTTTGTTCTAATTTTGAAACAAAAAGTTTTAACTTTGATGTCTACATAAAAATAGCTTTTAAAACAAATTTGAACTATTAAAGTTAATTATCTCAAATACGATTCAGAATAAGATGGTTTAAATTTCAATCTAACCCGTAATTGATTAATACAAACATCATATACTTATTTAGTTTTTTAGCACAAAATATTATCCAAATCTGGACCTAATAATTGAATAATATGACAAGAAAACACTAGGGGCCAAAAAGCATTTATTTTTGACCTTTGGGATAGGGCAACACATATGATTTGCTTTTGTCGTTCAAATTCCAATTTATATTGTTTATTATTAATTTTTAAAAAACCCCCGACAAATATATCAGGAAAAATAAAAACGCATATACTTTTTCATTGGTGATATTTTTTGCTTTTATTTGCATGTGTTATTAAAAAAAAAAAAAATCTTAAAAATGAAGTTTGAAAAATATTTTTACTTATAAGTGATACTATTACATCTCCAACTTAACCAATGTTCAAAAAGCTCATTGAAACAGTTGTGATAGCATGTTGTGGCTCACAACTTGTATCTCATGCCGTGTTAAACCTCATGCTTGTTATGATATAATGCACAACTTTTATAACATGATACTTGATTTAACTTATTTTTTTTAATCTTTTATTTGTTAGTTTTAAGTAAATAACTCAAATTAAATTGTTTATTATTATTATTGATTCATGAAATAGTAGTAAGGAAACATATATTTATTTATTTATTTCTTCAAGTCTTTGAATCTCCATCTTCAGGATTTATAAAAAGGAAATACAACGATGGGTGATTGCCATGGATGGCAACGAGACAAATGAAAAGGTAGTTTTGGTCTATTCTTTATGATGTTCTATTCATATAGTCAAGTTCAAATTCTACAATATAAAAATACTTTTTTCTTATGATATAAGCTCTAGCATTTATATATTAATATATATATATACACACAGAGGAAGGTTAAAATACATCCCATCAAAAGGTTATCCCCCTTACACCCCACATCTTAGCCCTCCATCTATGAAGATCTATAATTAATTAATTTTGTTTTGATTTATCTTTTTTATGTGCTTTAGGGGCTTTTTCGTCATTTGTGAATAGTGGTTATTTTTAAAAGAAAAATGAAATACAATATTTATTCCAACCAAACCGTCAATATGGAGGAGAGTTACCTAAATTTTAGGTAACTTATTAATGGTAATTTAATAATCATAATTATTTCAATAATTGTTTATTTTGTGAGTGTTTTTTTTTTTATTTCAATCAGATATTCCAAAATTTTGATTATTTTTCATTTGGTTATCTTTTTTATTGGTTATAATTATTAACCACATGGATGATTTCATGAAAGTTGACGACGAGATGCATATAGATGATTCAGGTAACGAGATTGACACCGATGGTGGTGATGTTTTTGATTCGTTGTTTGATGTTGGAACTGATGTCGACGAACAACACTCTGTTGATGTCAACGGTTTTCATGTAAACGAAACCAACGATGAATTCTCCTTCGATGAAGAACTTTTCATGAAGTTTCCTCCGATGAAGATGAATAAGAAATTTTACGAAATCTCTACCGATTAAGAATTTCCACGAAGTTTCCGCTTATGAAGTTCATAAAGTTTCACCGATGAAGACGATGAATAAATTTCCTGAAGATTCCATGAAGATTTTTTAAAAAAGATTTCTTGAAAGTTTTTCATTGTAGGTGATGAATTCATGTGACGGTGAAGAAATTTCATGGAATGTATGAATTTTTCGACACACGTCCGATTAATGTATAATGTTCCGAAGCACGTTCGATGAATGTATGAATTTTTCGATGCACGTCTGATGAACGTATGAATTTTCCAATAAATGCATGAATTTTCCGATGCATGCCTAGTGAATGTATGAATTTTACGATAATCATTCGATGAATGTATGTTTTTTTTATCTAAATACATGTCCGATGAATGAATTTTTCGATGAATATATGAATTTTTCGTTGAATACATGCCCTATGAATTTACGATGATCATTTGATGAATGTATGAATTTCGATGAATATATGAATTTTTCGATGAATACATGTCCGACGAATGAACTTTTTGATGAAGATATGAATTTTATGATGCTCATTCAAGAATTCATGTCCTATGAATTCGATTTCGACTGGAAATTGATATGAATAAGTTTTGAATAAGAATTTTTGTTGGGAAATTGATAAACTATTTTGAGGAAGTGGGATTGAAATTCGGGATAGATGGTTTGATTTGGTAGACAACTTGCTTAATTATCCTACACATTTTTAAATCACGTAATAACTTAAAATCAAATTCATTAGCAATGGACAAATTTACCCTTGACTTTTATATGGGAGCCTATTTTATGTGCTAAAACAAAAATGGAAAATAAATTAATATTAAGGATGCATCTTGATCGTTGATTACAAGATGGAAGGTTAAGATGTAGGGTATAAGGAGGATAACCTTTTGATGGGGTGTATATTAAAAGCCCCCTATACACACATATATAACTACCAAATGCGTCTACAAAACGTATTTAATTGATTAAAAAACAAAGATTTACATAGGATGCAATGGTGAACGAATGTAAGAAAGTCTTTCTTATGTTCCTTAATTGTCGCTTTTGTTTTCTTTTTAAAGGAAATTATCAACTCAAATTAGTTGTTTCCCTTTTTTGCACTTAAAAATAGACTTAAGAGAGTTTCCATTCTAAATAAAAATAAACTTTTGAATCATGATAAACATTACCATTTGTTGTTCTTTATTACTAAAAGTATCATTTTCATCCAATGACAGCCTAATTCACTTCAAATAAATCAAATCAACCTAATCCATAAGTAACGATAACTGAATTTGCATGCCAAACTATTCACAAGGAGGCAACACAAACTAGAATTGGATCTTATAGACATATATACATGAACATTTAGGCTATCAGTACCCTAACCCTCACAACCTAACTGCCATATCAACTTTCTCCAACCCTCTCTTAACCCACTGTAACCGGTACCCCAACCCTCCCAACCCTCTCACACACAACACACACACAACATCCGCACACAAAAACAGCGGTGTGGCCAACCCGTTTAGGCTCCCAGCCCACCGAACACCATGCCACCGTACTGCAGCACGTTCATCCTGTTGAGCCTAAGACTGCGGTACGCATAGTCTTATAGACACATACAATTAGCAAGAAATGATTTTTTTTTATAAATAGTTAAAAAGGTTTAAGTTCAAATCTCATACGTAACGCAATATCATATATTATTTTGGGAAGTCCTTTGAATTTAGGTGGAAATGGGTCCGAGTATGAACCTAACCACAACTAAATTTATTGTTGTGGGGTCTTATCGACTACAATTCCTCATCTTTCCACCATATTATATATATATATATATATGTATATGTAGGGCAGGTTCAAATGTGAACCACTTTTTTGTTGTGAACGTGAGGACAGCCGAAAGCGCGACACGTGGCGGATGACTAGGCGCGATTCATGGGAGGGCATTGAATTAAAGGGGAGGACCACACTCAAAGCCGCCACGTGTCACGCTCTCGGTTGTCCTCACGTTCACAACCAAAAAATGGTTCACATTTGAACTTTCCTCTGTATATGTATATATTTATATAAAGGATCATGTAAGAATGATATCTATTTAAAAGAATATGAGAACCAACAAAAATCATATATGATTTTGTATTAAATTTTGTAAAAGGCCATGAGAATGACTTTGACTCCAAATAGCAAAGTCCTGTCGAATCATGTATGATTTGTACATGAATCATATATGATATTGTTCGTTCGTGTATTCTTTTAAATATATATATATATATATAGGAGTCTTCATGTAAAAACCACTTTTTTTATAAAAACCGACTAAAAAATAAATTTTTTTACGATTTTTTTCCATCAAATGTTAGAATTGATATGTTGTTTCACTTTCACATATATATTTTTTCATAAGATGAATATCATCCATGAATTTGTTTCATAATATGAATAAAAATGTTGTATATTTTTGATAAAAATTTTATTTTTTCATGGATGATACTTACATTATGAAAAAATATATATGTGTAACAATAGTTAATATCATAGTATTTGATAAAAAAAATCCTAAAAAAAATATTTTTTAGTTGGTTTTCACGGGTTTTTACAAAAAAAATGGTTTTTATTTGATTATTCCTCTATATATATATATATATATATATATATATATATATATATATATATAAAGGATCATGTGAGAATGATATCTATTTAAAAGAATACGAGAACCAACAAAAATCATATATGATTTTGTATTAAATTTTGGAAAAGACCATGAGAATGACTTTGACTCCAAATAGCAAAGTCCTGTCGAATCATGTATGATTTTGTACATGAATCATATATGATATTGTTTGTTTTTGTATTCTTTTAAATATATATCATTCTCATTTGTACCCACCCCTATATATATATATTGAGTGAGAGAGACGAGTTAATACAAAAACGCTAACTATTTACGAGAATGTGAAGAACTTTTTCGATGTACAAAATCACATATGATTCATGTGACTTTACCCGTGACTTTAAGTCGTGTCCAAAGTCACATGCGTTCCATTTTTATTGTTAGTGTAAAATTACTTGTGATTTTGTGCGTCCGCGAAGCACCTCGTATTCTCGTAAATAGTTAATGTGCTTGTTTGAACCTCTATCTCTAAATACACATACATAGGGTCAAGTTCAAATAAAAACTCAAATTTCATTGCGAATGTGAGGACAACCGAGAGCGCGCCAATATCCTATTCGGCTCATATTCAGGCTGAATAATTGAGAGAGAGAGAGAGAGAGAGTAAATGAAACTTATTCATTTGAACCTTGTTCTTTCATTTTAGCAAATATACGTATCTAACTGAGTTTTTAACGGGTTAGTGAACAGAGACCAAATTCAAAACAAAACAGGAACCTCTAGGACATTAAATGTAGTTTTTTGAAGTTCAAAGACGAGTTTCGTTGGTTAAATAAACCTCAGGGGACGAAAATTGTAGTTTACTCTAAAAAAAGTATACAAAATAAAACCCTCAAAGCTTACAAATCAATTTGAGGCTTATGAGTATTATTCTTCAAGGAACATGAAAAATAAAATAATTCATGATTAATAAAATCTTAAATGATTCACAAAGATGACAAGATATTGTCAAGTGTATTTAAAATTAGGGATAAAAGCAAAGGAAGGAAGGGCATAATCGTCATTTACATTAGATTATCATACTAGAAGCAGCTGCCTTTCTTTCTGGGTAAATCAACAGCAGAAAGGTTTCATTGTTCTACAAGACAGACCCAATAACATCAAGACAGTTTGCCCAAAAAACCAACCAAAATTCGTTTTTCTTCTTCTTAATTATTAAGCTTCCCAAATAATTCTGTGTGTTCTTCTTTTGGAGCTCGATAAGATTTTGTTTTATCTTTTCTTCTTGTTAATTTCAGTTGTTCATCTAAGAGCCGTACAGAATTTTCTTCAGGTAAGGTGCTTCTTTATAAACAAATTTTTTACTTTTTTTTTGATTTTTGTGCTTATAGGAACTGTTGTTGATCATCTGAAGTGTTCATCTACATGGGTTTTCGATTTTGTTTAGTAATTTCTTGTTAATTTTACATCATGGCTTTGAATTGGATTATGTACACCAAGTGTTTGATATATTGACTGACTGAATTGATCACTTAGAGAATTATGGTAATACTGAGATTAGGAGTAATTGGTTTAGTGTTTGCTTGATATATCTGTTTTGATGATCATGGTTTTGCTCTTAGTATCTTCTTTTATAAGCATTTAAATGGTGATTGTATCTATGAAATGAAATAGGTGAAATTTCTTTTGATTCTTATGAATGAAGTTGATTAGTATTCCATCCTTTCCCCAATTAGAGTCTACTTTGGTCCAAAATATGATCACCAGTTGGTGTGAGATGATACAATTTCTCAAATTTCTGTCTCATAATCACATGATTGTGAAATGGAGAAGTATATTATTTGTTTTCGATTTAAACCCACGACACTGGTCTTTTGAAGTTTCGTTAAGCATCTTATATAAGTTGTAGATATTCTTTAGAAATGAAACTTCAAAGCATATTCATAGGTGTTTATGCACTTGGATAAACTTATATCCTCTTATTTATCTTCAGAGATTGTGCTCAAACACAGTTTTTGCTATATCTATTTGGCTGAAACTTTGCTATGTAATGTTCTTTGTTCAACCACACTGCTATAGAATCAACTTATGGCATAAGCTAAAGCATAAAATCTTGATCTAATTGAATAGCATATTTCAGATATTTGGCTTCTTTGGTTCAACTTACTAGCAGATCGGAAATTTGCACATCATAAATTCCGTACATTAACTATTTTTGTAGAATATTAGTAATTTTCTTTGAGATCCAGCTTGAAACATAAACATCTATGCCGAAATTTAATCTGTGTTCTACGTGCTATGTGTCATGCATTCTCAATATTCAAAGCTTGATTTCTATATAACCATCTTATTATAAAAAGATGAACTTATACGAACCATAAGATTTGGTGGAAAAGTTAAAAGCTTTATGTTAGATAGATGGATACTTCTTTGACAATGTGAGTGATCTCTGGAAGCATCGACTCTTTTAACTTTGTTACATGATCTTTATTACAGAAAAAGGTGCTTACGGTGGATTATCTTCGTCTAAGTGAAAAACTTTTTCCAGAATAATCATGAACGGAAACCCGCCTGCAACACTTAAAGATACCAGGGAAAAACAGACTTCATATCTTGAGGTGAATCGCTAGAACCTCTTATGCTGAAAGTGTATCGAATGACATTCTTGAAATGCTAATTCTCTTATTTAATTTAAGTTGTTTTACCTTTCTTTCTCTTATCTGCTATCTTTGGCTTCTTTTCCTTAGGTTGTCAATGCTGAAAAGCTATTATGGGCAACAATTCAATATAAAGGTATATCACACGCAGAGGTTCAAGATTTGTACCGTAAGGTGCGCTCTGGTTATGAGAAGATCATCCTCAATGATTATCAAGCAGTCGATCTTCAAGAGGTTGAATATTCTTTGTGGAAGCTTCATTACAAGCATATAGACGAGTACCGAAAGAAAATTAAGAAAGTGTCCGCTAGTGCAGAAAGCACAAACCTTAACAGTCAGGTGGAAGGATTCAAGTTGTTTCTCTCTGAAGTTGCAGAGTTCTACAAGGATCTAATTGCAAAATTTAGAAGAAAGACTGGAGGTTCCATTTCTGTAGAACCTGCAACCCTGCAAAAATGCCATTATGCATGCCATCGCTTTTTGGTTTGCTTAGGTGATCTTTCGAGGTATATGGAGCTCTGTAAAAAACCCGATGTCCAAAAATGGGCTGTTGCAGCTACGTACTATTTAGAAGCAACAACGGTTTGGCCCCAAAGTGGAAACCCCCAAAATCAGGTATTTTTGTTGCACATTTTTGTGTTTGAAATCCATAGATGTATTTGGTTTCTGATCATGAGTTCGTTTTTACAAATTAGTAGAAAAGTATCGTGGTTTGAAGAAGCATTTTATGAACGATGGAAACTGTAATTTTGCGAGCTATTTTGCAGTTGGCACTACTGGCAACGTATATCGGTGATGATTTCCTTGCGTTATACCATTGTATAAGAAGTTTGGCTGTCAATGAGCCTTTTCCAGATGCACTAGACAACATTATGTTACTCTTTGAGAAGGTAAAAAGTTAATTTTTTGGTTTTTTATTTGTTACTTTTCTTCCTCTCATTCTATTAAGCAATGCGAACGAGCTATAGACTCGTATATTACTCCTTTGTGTGTTTTCTGAGTGTTGTGAGGTCAATAAGCTCTACACAACATATATATATATATAATATTATGTCCAATATATATTGTGGGCAATAAATATATCCGGGGTAGTTATTATGTTGTCCCGGATTTTGGTTGGTAAGTGTTTTAATTATAAGACTGTAAGCTTTTGTTTTGGATTTGGAAATACTTACTAAAGTGTAATTAACTTTTGGTGGTTTACCTAGAAATGATATCCCGTATGTTATATTTTGAGTTATTATAATGTGGTATTTGGTGAGATTGTAACCGAGGTGTTACAAATATGGTTAGGTGTCATTTGTTTTCTAAGAGGTCTGAAGTCTTAAGTCTGATTTCACATCTAAAAAATAAGAGGTAGATGGTGCACCTCTTAAAATTTCAAAGGACGGTAAGAGGTTTCCATACCTTTTCTTAAAAATAAAACAAACAGTCTTAAGTTTGCATACCTCTTAATGTTCAGACTTAAGAAGTTTTAAGATGTATTTTTTAAAAAACAAACGGCCCCTTAGTCTAAGCGATTCTCATGTTTTCTATGCTATTTTGCAGAACAAATCATCCCAATTGCAATCACTTTCTACCGACGCCCATATTGATTTCTCGAAGCCATTGAAAAGGCTCTCCTCACAGATTAAGTCGCATCCAAGCATGGATTCCACAAACATCAACAAGTTAGGAGCAAATGACCATGTTCTCCCTGCCAAAACTGATCTATGGCCTCTTTTCGTGAGGATGATAAGTTTCTTTCTGGTTAAACCCAGGTACACTGCTTTTTCTTGCATACCCTCCTCTGTATAAATGGTCAAATTTATAATTTGTTTCTTCATATGAGGTTTACCGATAAAAAACATTCATCATAATCCATCAATATATAAGAATACAATTTCAAGTACTAAACAAGGTGTTTAATTTTATCATAAGAATTAATCACCTTTTTTGTGAAAATTTATTGGTTTCTTTCATACAAGTATAATAGGATTTTCCACGTTGAGCACATGGTACATGATCCTTCTGGTAAGCTCTATAGCCGTCATACTTTTGGCCGAAACCTAATGCATGTTGGCTAGCGTCAGAATCCATCATCATCTCCTCCGATTCATCAATACATTCACCAACTTTACCGTTACAATTGGTGTTGCCTTGTGAAGGAGGAGATGCTTTGAGGCCATAACTACCAACCATGTTTTCCCAGTTGGCATAGTTGAATGCCGAAAATGCCCCCACCATGGCCATTGCTTGTAGGAGGTGGAAGAAGAGGAAAAGGAGCGGACCTAACCGTAGCCTCATGCTGTCATAAGCCTGAAACAAATTCCATTTTACGAAAATTTGGGGGTAGAGATGGGTGGGTTCATCACCTGCTTTCGTTTGTCGTTTTCTTTTAACGTATCATTAATCTATGTTTTTTGTGGTGAACATTGGTTGGTGGTTTTTTTGAAGATACCCTTCTACCTTTCCTTCTTTCCTATTTTTGGGATGTTAATGATTGATACTTTGTGATGGTAGTTATATCTTATTTTTGTGGTTATAATCTCTTCCCCCACACCTATAAATTAGATGAGTTAGGTACAAGTTTATATCAGAACTCTGCTTAATTCATTAAATGTCTCACCTTTTTTGTTCCTTGAGTTTTGTTCAACCTGCAACTTTGATCCCTAAAATAACTATTTTCTCGTATCGGTCCTTGACTAGTGATTTCTGTTATCTTTAGTGAATAAGTGTTAAGTGAAGGGTATAAGGGATAATCAATAAAGGTTTTAAGAGTTTCTTTACTCATAAGTTTCCGTCTTCGTATTTTATCTTCTTCACCATATTTGTCCATCTTCATTAGTTGTCCAAAGAAGGAAAAAACATGAACAATACAACTAACACTAACGTATAGTAATAACTAATAACCATAACAACAAAAAATCCATAACAAAGAACACATAGTTGTTGTTCATCGAAGAAATAAAACCAAAAACATTTACAAAAAAACAAAAACAAAACAAAATAAGAGTACCAAGTCAAATTGTAGCTAACAAAACATCCTTGACTTAAAAAGCAAGCTTATTGAGATGCTATCTAAAGTAACTTTAGGAAGAAAAAAAACTAGCTTATGGCTTATCAAATGAGATTTTCTTAATAAGCTCAAAAAATAAACTAATTTATGGTTTCCAAACATCACCTTAGTAAGAAAAATATTTACGCTTCAAATTCGTTTTTCTTGCAAGTTCATCAATTTTCATGAACTTGAATTGCAGAGAAGTCCTGTTAATTGTTGATTAATTATAAACTTGTTTAATCGCTATGCAGCTTTGAGGACTTGCCTCACACTTTCGCATCAACAATGAAAGAGTTAGAAGCACTGCTGGCACTAAACGATGCAGAACTGAATTCCTCCTTAGAACCATATGAGCAATTTGATTCATCAAGAAAAGGACCTTATCGAGCCCTTCAAGCCGTGGCAATCCTCATCTTCGTGATTCAGAACCTGGTTAAAACCCAGAACTAAAAGAACTGAAAGGAAAAGTAGATGAACAGCTTTCCGCATGTACTTCATGGGCATGGACTTGCACATTTACTTTCTTGGGCCATCTTATCCAGAGGTGTCTCACCAGCAACGATCAAGTAAATTGCTGCTCGTTGTTGCCCGCTGTGCTTGTGTTTGTAGAGTGGTATGTTGGTATCCTTGACTTTGCAGAAACTTACGGGAAAGACGAGAAGGTGTTGAATGCTAAATCGTACTTTTTTGGTGCTTTGGTTGATCTTTTGAGTGGGTTCGATGTTAAGGATCGGTCGCTAGATTCTGCAAACAAAACTGCTTTGTGGGAAGACTATGAGCTAATGGGGTTTGGGCCTGTATCCCAGTTGAACGACTCGTTGGATTTCGGTAATAATACTGAAAACAGGCGCAAATTCGAAGCTGGAAATTCCGTTCGAATTCATCGCATTCTTCATGCATCCATGAAAATAGCTGAGAGATTAAAGGGTTCTTCACAAAGTCCGATATTTTATAATCAATCAGCAAGAAAGTTCTATGCGGGTAGAGACCCTGAAAAGATTTCGAAGAAAAACGAAAGAGAGGTTTTGGAGGCGATGGAAGAGGAGGAGGTGATTCTCTTTAAGCCTCTAACAAGATACAACTCTGAACCGATTCAGACGTCCTCAAACGATGAACCAGTCGACCACCAAACGGAAACTTCCGAGGAAGGTTTGCGCCGTTCAGCGTCACTATTTGCCGCACAAAACGGGTCTCAAGATTCGTCGAAAAAGAGCCCTCCGTATTCAGCTGGACCTCCTTCCCTTAGTGGTTGGGTGGTTAATAGAGAAAGTGTAAATCTTGAAAGAGAAAAAGGACCGAAAAGTCCCGACAAGAAAGAATTGGCTCCTATCTCGGAACTAGCTGAAGCAACCACGAACGTTAAGCCATATGTTGCTCCTGTACCTTCAGCCCCCCGTTGTTACCTGAATATCCAGTTTGGCTCAGAGGAAGTTCGCCAAAAGAGGCTGCATCGCCAGTCAGCAGTTCATCAAATTTCCGTCCACCACAAGAACCGTTGGATCTTAGTTCTGGAGTGGCTGGCTTTGTGGATGCATACCGTCCACCCGTGTTTGGATTAAGTTCATCTGAATGGCTTTACCGGTATACTCACAACCTGAGTCTTGAACCAGGCAATGGTAATCTTCCAAATGCTAATCATCCTTGGCCGGTTTTGCCAAATAACCCTTCGGGAAAGTTTCATGGGTATGATGGTGGTTCGAGATTTGATGTTATCGATAGGTGGGGGAACCCATTGCTTACGAATAGGATGGTGTATTTTGAGAATCCAAATTTGGTATATGGTGGTGCTGGTGGTGGTGAGCTAAGAGCAGAACAGCCACCACTTTTGCAGCATTTGAAAGATAGAGAATGGCAGTTGCAAACTGAGTCTCCATTTAGAGGTAATCCATATATGGGCAAGTGAATTCCATTTTACATGATTAATATATATAATACTTTGTAATACTTTGAATATGTATCTCCTATGTTCGAGGTTTGCATGGAAGATCTGTACAGTAAACTTTGTAGTAAATATAGAGTGATTTTGGAAGGAAGGGGATCCCTGACTGTTTCCATGGCTAAATTTTTTTTTCAATGTTCATAAATGGCTTAGTTTTATGCTTAAAGAACCCATTTAATTTTACAAGACCACACTTCTAATTTTTGCATCAAAACCAAAAGAAATAAATTAATCTTAATTATCTTGTGTATTGTTTTGTTATATCAGGTTAGGCAACTCAATATCTAGTTTTTTTTCTTTTGTGTATTGGTTCAATTAGGTGTTATTTAAGACAGAGTTCAAACACAGATGTATGGCAAGTTTTACTAAACCACTTTGTTTTGTTACTTTAGCTTTAATATAAACCAATCTCTTATGTGTTAATTGTTTTATATGGTTAAAGTCTCAAACCAATTATCTAGATAAAAATCAAATAAAGTTATGGTATAATTTGCTATCGGGTAACCATTATAGTAAAAGAGTAATGGGAATTGAACCTTTTAACCCAAAAACCAAATAACCTGTAACCATTTTTAGTTCAAGTGGATAGTAAACATGTGCCGAGGAGATATTTTTTTAATAATTTTTCGGAGGGTAAATTAAATTTTTCAAGACGTAGTTGTGATTTTCATTCTTGTGGGTTGAATTATGATTTTTGATTCCATGATTTATAACTTATTATTATTTTTAATCGTGATTGCTTATAATTAATTGTTTTAATTTTATGGTTTATAAATGTTTATTGTTTTGGTTTTTTTATAGTATTTAAAAAAGTGAATTAGTTTAAAAATTAAAATAGCAATAAATTGCAAACTATAAGCAGGAACAATAATCAGAATTATTAACATACCATAGAAACGAAAATCAAAACTTTGACTTTTTTTTAACATGTGAAATCAAAACTCAAAATCTATAAAAAAAACTACATTTTTAATCTAATTTTAAATATCCAATCTTTGTTTATATTTTAAATTATACCACACTATAATTTTATTATCAATATTTTTAAAACAACTTAATTGTCGAATACTTTTGAATTTGATAATATTATAAAATATCATAAATATATATGAATTTATACTATATTATAAAATGACTTAAACCATTATAAATTATAAAAGTCATTTCTTTGAATATAACCGTTGAACTTGAGCTTTCAAATGAGATTACCTTAGTTGAGAATTCAGTGTGCTCCAAGTGTGTCGGTTTGGGGCACAATCAGTTCACCGGGAGGGTTGCCCTCCTAATTTGAAGTTTGACAAATCTAAACAATGTACAAATTATGTCTTTATAGATACAAGTCACCATAAATTCCGTTAATTTTGATTTTCGTGTTTTGTATCAACAATAGTTGGTATTCTTTTAAGGTTGCATTTGAGACATATGATCCATGGGTCAACAATCCAAACCGAATTATCTGTGACTTTCTAATAGTATTTAAAAACGATTGAACCTGAGTCACAAGTGGTATTCTCAACATTGGATTTCAAGACCATTATATATAGGAGTTGTCCTTAGAATCTAAGTCACAAATAGGCCTATGAAATGCACCTATGTAATATTTGAAAATAGAAGTTCATAGAGATACATGGTGTTGTCGTCTTTTGATTGTTTGATTGCTTAATTTTTATAGTCAAGCAAAACATTGGACAAAGTTTGAGCATGCAAAACTTTGTGATTGTTATTTTGGGTCTTACTAAAAATCAAACCAAATAAACAAAATTTGAGCATGTAGAACCTTTTTTTAACCAATTGATCATATTGATCTTGAGTTTTGTACATTCAATATGCAATTTAAAAGCACAACAAATCATAAATTATCATCTTTTGATATAGAATAAAACTGAAGATGAAACAAAATTATTATTTCAAGTTCCTAAACTTTAGATTTGAGAAACTTTGTGACCGGCTTGCGAGTATTATCTAGTATTTTATATACTAGCAAACTTGTTTTTTTATGGAAGGGTATCCTATGCTATGCCTAAACTAATCCCGACAATTTATGACTTAAGAATAACTCAGTGGCCATAATTGTTGCATACGCCAGGATTTGAACCCTGGACAAATGGGGCATTCCACCACATCCTCGAGGACCTCAACTACTACGCTACAACCCTTGTGGTTACTAACAAACTTGTTTGTATACTAAAGATTGGAAGCAACTTTGTAAAGCGTGCCCACATGGATGAACATCTATAAATGGAAATAAGGTTTCATATATGACGCCAAGACGGCTTACACATTGTTTTGCCAAACTATTCACACGATAAATTGAAGCTTCAAAATCAGTAATATTTGACTATGAGTATTTCAAAAGCACGATTTCAAACTATTAACTATATATTGCTAACAAAAAAATATACTTTAATCATATATGCCTAAAAGTAGATATAATCTTAATGATAGACCAAAATTTCAAAAAGTAGATATAATCTTGATGAATGCATTAAAAGTAGTCCTCGACTCCTCGTGGATATTTTTCTTTAAACTTTGTAACTTTAAAAGGTCGAAAGGACAAAAAGGGCCATCTTGCATCTCTTTCAATTTGTATTTTTTGAGCTATAAATGTAAAACCTCGAAGGTGGTGTTTGTTTTGAAGAATGTTTTTAGATGAAATGGAATCTGTTAAATGAATTTGATTTGAAGGAATCAGAATGGGATGTTATCAAGTTTGATCATTTGTTTGGTTGACAAAATTAGAATGAAACTTGTTAGAGGATATCTTGTAGTTGGTAAGTAATGTAAAATTCCCCCATTTGAGGAATTTGATAAAATTCATAGATCCTTTCCATGAAAAAGGACCAACAAAACGAAGGAATGTAATCTGGTTGATGGAATTCAAGATTCCAATCGCATCAAATTCTTGTAGCTCACGACAATATTGTCCGCTTTGCATCTGGATTTAACCAACGTGTAGCTCACGACTTTGTTTTTGGCGACCTGGTGAGGACTTCCTAGGAGGTCACTTATCTTGGTACTACTCCCACCCTAGTGCGCTTAACTGCAGCGTTCCAAGAACCTGTCGTGCAGTAGGCCCCAAAACGCGTTGTTGTTAGGAAGACCAAGATATTACTTATAACACCCAGCGTCACTCCTGTCCACGGCCGATATGGGATATGCCTAAGGTGTTACAAACACCCCCTTGGGACTCATCGTCCTCGATGAGGTTTGCCTCACATTCTGAACGGCACAGGAGTGGCTCTGATACCATATGTAACATCCCGCCTACCTCGACAACAATATTGTTCACTTTGCCCCTGGATTTAACCAACGTGTAGCTCACGAATTTAGTTTGGCGACCTGGTGAGGACTTCCTAGGAGGTCACCCATCCTGGTACTACTCCCACCCTAGTACGCTTAACTGCAGCGTTCCAAGAACCTGCCGTACAGTAGGCCCCAAAAGGCGTTGTTGTTAGGAAGACCAAGATATTTTTTATATCACCCAGCATCACTCCTGTCCACGACCAATATGGGATATGCCTAAGGTGTTACATGAAACTTTGATCCATGTCAAAATCATCCACAATAAGGGGTCTTGTGCCGCGGACTTTAAGCATGAGTTCAACAACCTCAAACTCAAAGCCATTTCCTTTCTTGATGCATATTACCAATATTTATGTGAGCTGGCAGGCTAACTCAAGGATATTGATGCCGACATCAATGAACAACCACTTGTCCTTCAACTAGTTCGTGTTTCATCGAGAGAGCATGACACAATTTCTTCTTATATCCATCAAACGTCGTCGTCCTTTAAAACTACACAAAACATGCTACAACATGAACAACATCACAAATATGGATATGATCTACCCCTTCCGCCGTCCTCATCACACTGTCTCATCTTTAACTCACTCGATAAGCTAGAGTGAATCTCCCGGACCATCTCAGTCATCCCGAAACAGTTGTATAACTATTGTATCTCCCTATATTTATATCATTCAATGCTAGAAAATCTTCAAAGGATAATTCAAGAATTATAAAGTCTTTTATAATTCACTTGATACTCATCTTTTGTTTAGTACTATCTAAATGAATAAAGATTGCTACTATATCAATAGAACGTACACATGTTTATACTCTACCTTAAAGAATATAAAGAATAACTTGTTGTGGATTTGGATCTTGAGAGTGTAGGTTGAGTAGGCAAGAGGCCGAACCGGCCAAACTAGATCTGGTATTTATATCTCTTCTCCTCTCATTTATTTTTTAGCCTTATATTTGGAATGGTAGTTTATAGAAATTAAAATCACATCCAATCACATAAGTAGCTCCTCTAGGTTGACAACACAATCATAAAACAACTTCCACCATGTTATGTGTGTACCTCAACATTAACATCTAGACGTATATGAATCGTTTGTTCTCCCTATCATAACAATTATCTCTGACGATAATACCAATAGGTTTCATAGTCAATATTCATGCAAAACAACACTCGTGGTGTATCAGTCCATATAGAAACTGGCATTGAATGGTAATGTACATCATATGCAACATTTGACACATGTGATAGTACCTGGCTAAGGATAGGGGCTAAGTTATCAAATGTAATTGCATGACTGACGATTAATGAACTTGATCGCTAGAGCTAGACGCTTATTTGTAGGCCGAATTTGGGCGACACTTTTACTGGCACAGAAGTAAACGACAACAAGGAAGTTTTGTAGGTATGAGACCGACCTGGTAGTTTAGGGTATGGCATGCTCGGCCATCGAGTATGGCATGCTCGGCCATTGAGTAAGGCATGAGCTAAGTTTAGAGTTTTAAAAACTAGATAAATTAGAAACCTAAACTATGATACTATGTGAATATAATTACATGACTAACTCAACCCTAAGTCTCAATTATAAAGAAAATTTACATATTTCCATTATTATCTTTATAGATACAACTTATTAATTAATTCATACATATAATCCCACAAAATAAATATATATATATATCTACATATCGATAAGGGTTTATGTATTTTTGGCAAACGGGATATCTAAATCCAATCTCCCACACTGAAAATTTTAAAACACAGCCTCCAGATTTGTTTTCTTATTTCTTTCTCTGTTCATACGGTCAACACAAACAAAATCTCGGATTCTCTGGTTTGCTGAGATCACTTGTTTCCAAGATTTCAATTTCTCTTCTAAATTCTAATACTATATCTATATACATCTCTATCATATATCTATTAGCAAAAACCCCAATTTTTGAGATTTGCCCCTTTCCTGCAACTCACAAGAATTAAACCCTAATTTCAAAATCAATCGAAATGGACCCCAGAATGGAGGGAAAAGAATCAGCTGGAGAAGATGTATCATCAGCAACAGCCGTCTTGCTTGGAGCCTTAGCCCCTGGTGTTAATGTTCGTAGCATTTAGAAATCTTTAAAGTTTTGATTTTTTTGCTAATTTTCTTCAAGAATTGACATGAAGTTTTTGTTGTTTTGATTGATATAATATGATCAGGGTCCCACTTGGAATACATTAAAAGCAGCATTCTTGATGTTGGGTGTTTGTCTTTGTGTTATGTTGGGCTTGGCTTTCTCCTCAAGTGACTCCACATTGGTCATTCATGTCACCTTTCTTGTTTTAATCACTACCACCCTCTTCTTCCTTCTCAGTGGGTAAGTTTCTAAATCTTGATTTTTCTGATTATATCATATAATAAATAGTTTATCTGAAATATGGGGCTTCATTCATTATGAATTCAATCTACATCTTTCTTTCTTTCTGATGGAAGGAGCTTGTTGAGTATGTTTGATGGGATATGTAGATTTGGTGTTATTGATGTATGAAACTAGATTAGATTCTGGTGATTAATCTGTGTGCTATTTCCTTTAAAGTCTATGATTATTATCTGTTAATGTGAATCCTTGATCAAGAAATAGAATACGAATGCGAATGACCCCTTTTTTGAATTGAGAATTAGTCGGAATTCGGAGTTTGGTGATATATTAAAACCACAAATGGTGAAACTGAAACATTAGGTAGTTTATGTTGGAATTTCCTCCTCTTGAGTTGAAAGAAAGTTAGATTGATACAATGTGATAGAGGGGTGCCTTTTGATCATGATACCACCATGATCACAATTCTCGAAATATATATAGGGTCACTTTCGGGGGAAAACCACAAAAAAATGAAAAATTGAGGAACACCCTAGTGGTCCTTCTTTGGAAGGTAATTAACTTGTACATACAAGTAATTAAGTTGTTTTTTTTTTGTTTTTATGCACGTGTGCATATTACAAATTACTTGTATGCACAAGTGCATATTGTCCAGAATTTTAGGCTATTAGGGTGCTCCTCAATTTTTCTTTCTTTTAGATTTTCCCCTGTAAAAGCATATTCTACATCAGTATTATGTTTGCTGATATAAATTAGATAACAACTCATATTCCACCATTTTACATAGTTTTAATTTGAAATGCTGAACAAACTATTACCTAGATGTCTCCAAACTTCAATCATATTTGGGCAGTTGTTGTGGTTAATTAACATAACAATTGGTGTTTGTGCAGTTTTCTTGCTCAGACTGGGTTGGTTTCAGTTGAAGATCAAATGCAAGAGATAGGGCTAGGACCACCCACTCAAGCTGACAGAAGTACAAGTGAAAAGGCCAAATAAACAAGAAATCCAGATGTTTTATACAAAATTTTCTTCTTTTGATTTTGTGGGTTTCTTTTTTGTTACATGCAGAACCTATTCCTCATGATAATGTGATGTGGAATGTGCTTTCTTTATAGTGGTTTCTATATATACATGCCTGTGGTTTGTTTTTCCTCATATGTTTTGAGTTTTTAAATCTCTTTTGCAATATGTTGAAAGTATAGGCAACTTCTTTTGGATGGGTTTGGTATGCACATGTGAATGTACTAGGCTGGGTGGTATGAAAAAGTGACATATCTAGTTTAATAATTTCATTTTCATAAGTTGTCTTCCATCTATTTTGATGGGAAAAAAAATACATCTTCTCCCTTTGTTTTTGACTTCTCATACTGTAGAATGGCAACATTTTCTTAGAAGAATAATGGAGTATATGAGAATATGTAGAAAACCCAAATTACTTCTTAAAAGAGCATTTGAGAAGTGAAGAGATGTTTTGAAAAAGGTTCATCTAAGGCTTTGCCAACACTACATTTTTGGCAATTTGGTAAATAAGTTATGGCTATTTGAGACTAAGCTTGATTACATAATGCTAATGCCTAGACTCGAAACTGGGGTAGTTGGGTTGGGATATTTCCCCACACCCCTTAGGCGCTTTGCTGGTACACTACCACTCTTGTGGTTGAAGAGAAGAGATGTTCCATTCCACGATTCTGTCGCATTACCTAAGAAGTTTAAGGCTTCTGTAATCGAGTTAAACACAAGTAAACCTTAAGTCCTCTTGCATAAGAGATTTCAACCTCTTCCCAACCTGTTATCTCTTTAAGGGATCCAAGAAAACCGGGTGACGCAAATGAGGTCAGTTTCCCTATCAAGGTTTGCTCCAGCCTAAGTTGCATGCATTTTTTCTCTCTAGTCAATTCTTCTTTACCTCTATGCTTAGTTTCAGTATTGAAAAGTGAAGCTTTAGTACCATATACCACTTCTGCATAGGATTTTTCTCTTTCTCTGCTCTTCTTGTCTGAAACAATTCCTATGTTGCTGTCTTTGAAGCTTATGCTCTTTGTTTTATCCATCCTTGCACCATGTGATTGATTCAATCTACCAAATTTGGCTACATTGAACCTAAGTTTAAATGAACCAATCCAAATATTGTTTAGCTTATCCTCCATGATGCAACGATCTTTAACCTTCAAGATAGCGGAACCAAACCTTTTGCCTCATGCATTTCTTTTTCTTGCTGCGTACACATCTACAATCTCTCCCCGTTTCTTGAAGATCTTCCATTGCTCCCTTTCGTTGGCATCTTCTGGAAAATTAGTGAAGAAGAAGCTTGTTGCCCGCCCCCTAGGTTGTCGCCGCTCCCTAGAGGCGATTTTCTCTCCATTTAGTATTCTTTTTTAAAAATCCAACTAGTAGGGCACATCAACACACTAAGTTGAAAGGGATCTATGTAAGGTTAATGAAACAAATACCTTTTTTACTATTGAAACTCGTGAATTCCATCAGTGCTGGATCTAGGATTTTCGCCGAATTGCTACACATTTTTAATTAGATAAAATGCCTAGAAAGCCAATTGATGTGTTTTTAGCTCAATTACTTTGTCGAGAGATTTTTTTTTAATTCTATTGGTTAACTTCATGAGGTTTTTTTTAAGTATTTTTATTATTTAAAAAGACTTTTTTGTTATTTTTGGCTGAATTCAAGAGAACTTTTTGAATCTTTTTGATAATTTTTAGAGAATTTTATGACTTTGACTTTGAGGGATTAGGTTTTTTTGGGTTGATTTTGTAAAGTTAAAATCAACTAACTAAATTTTAAGAATTCTAAGATTGATTAAACAAATTAGCATCAACAAACAACTAGGGTTTAGAAAATTAGAATAGGCTAAGAAAATTTAACATCAAATTAAATCTATGGAAAAAGAATAAATCAACAATCAAAAATTTAATTATTTAAATATAAAAATTCAAAACAAACAAATAATATCGTGTAAATATATTTTTAGGTGGTGATTAGAAGAACAAAAGTGGAAATCTAAATTCATTGTTTAAGTAAGTTCTGTTTAAAATTATGGTTTTTTAATAGTGAGTACTTGGAAGGTACATAGTGCCCACCCAAGTTCGAATCCTCCCATGCACAAACTAAGGACATTTGTCAGTTTCTTTGTAGCTCAACGATCAGTGACATTCTGAGGGGGGCAGTGAATGGTATCCCTGTCTACTTGGGTTCGATTCGGAGGGGGAACAGGAGACGACACCCCAGTTCATGGGTCGACCTTCGGGCCGGGCATGGGCGAGGCTATGGGCCGGTAAAGGTTTCCATGGTCGAGAGGATTAGTCGGGTGCCCAA